>JAWZTI010000590.1:0-24607 GCA_039880955.1 Chlamydomonas urium
GGGAAAGGGGCGAGAGAGTATGAAACAGGATGCGTGAGGGCCCAGCTAAGAGGGATGGTAAGGAAGAGCAAGGCCGACCTGCTTCATAGACCAGTTATGCATGCAGCATGCCATTCTTGAAAGTACAGACTGCATAGTTCAGCTTTGACAGCAAGGTAGCGCTGCTTCCGCTGCCCATAGTCTCAACTCACATTTTGTCGACATGGCCCGCATTTCACTCACCTGACCGCTAGAACCGGAGACAGGTGTTCCACAAGCAGCGCTGCCACCTTGGGCCCACGCTCATCGCTGGCCTCTATGAGTGTGTGCAGCACGCGGGCGATGTGTACTGGCCCACACTTGGTCAGCAGCCGTACCGCCTCCTGCGCGCGACGCAGCTGCAGTACCAGCGCTGCGAGCTCCTTGGCCTGCAGCGAGGTGCGGCGCAGTCGGTGTCGCAGACAGCGCAGCAGGGCTTAGAGCTCACAGAAGGCGATGATACTTGCTCAAGCGTTGGGAAAAGTTTGGGTACGGGTCCTGTGCGCCCTTGTGGCGGCCAACCGACCGTAACAAAAACCAAAGCAGGGTGCACAGACAGCGACATGAACAGCAAGCACACGCACGAGCAGCCGTAACTGGCAAAGCAATTAAGGCGTGCGTATGGGGGCGCATCACCTGTTCGTCCTGCTGAGGCGTCATGTGTGCCCCGGGGCAGCGAAGGTGCGGCGGCGGCAGCCCTTCCTCCTCCTCCTCCTCCTCGTCCTCCTCCTCGACCCTAGCCTCACTGGCCGCGACAGATCTGCGGCTTGGCTCCGAGACCAGAGCCCTCGCTGCCGACGGAGACGGCGGGACGCTGCCGGAGTCCGTTGCGAGCCTGGCCGTCCTCCGCAGGGTCAGGGAAGCCGGAAAGAAGGCGTTGGTTATTTCCCTGGCAGCTGCACGGAAGCTGGCGTCAGCCACGTGCTGCCACCACAGCGGCGGCGGTGCCGCCGCTGTCGCCCCGTCAGCAGCGACAGCGGCGGCGGCGGCGGCGCCCGCCGACCTGGCGCTCTTGCTGCCCTGGCAAGCAAGCGTCCCCTGCCGCGTCGCTCCTACGGTTGCGCTGCGCCGGGCAACGCTGGGCTGCCGTGCCACCGATCCCTGCCGCGTGAGCGAGCCAAGTCGGGCACCCTTGGGGGATGTGGCGGACGGCTGCGGCTCGGGGTCAGGGAGCGGGACGCGAAGCTCCGCGGCCATCTTGCGCAGGGGCGTGCCCAGCACCTGCGGCAGCCCCAACGCACACGTGAGATGTCTGTCCACAGCAGAGCAACTTTGGGGCAGTTGCCCAAGCAGCAGTTGCGACACTGTGTGCTGCAGCCTTGGGCGCCGCCGTGAGGGGATGCCCAGATTGCATTGCATAGCTGCTAATGTTGCTGCCGTTTGGCTTTTAAACAGGCAAGCACATGGGGGAATCGCACCACATCCTGAGCTTGGGTAATTGCTCGCCTGCGTGCATGGCTGATCCAAGTGTCGCCCAAGCCCCCGTGTTCAGCTTTGCCAAGGGCTTTGCTAAGGAGTGAAGGGCCTTTTGGCGAACCTGCAACAGAACACCGTGAATTGCAGGGAACGTGGTTTGCCACTGAACCCACCCGTGTGACGTGCCAGCGCTTGTCCTCCGCTGCTGCGTCTGCCTGCTGGCGGAAGGTCTCCCCAGGCAGCCGGAAGGTTGACAGCACGTGCTTGATCTCAGCATGTGCCTCCTTGTTCAACTGCAGTTTGAAGGGGTGAACCAGGCAGGAGTATCAGGTGCTCATGTTGATCAACTGCAAGGCCAGACGCAGGAAGAGGGCGCTCACCGCCACTGAAGGCAGCATCATCCCCTGTGCAGTGGTGCGCAAACAGCTGGACCGCAGCCCTGCTCCTCCTGCAACCTGCAACTTTCGCTGCCGCACCTGGCGCAGCAACTGCCGGCTGTCGCCTGCCCTTGCATGCCCCTGGCAACCCTGGCAGCGTGTCCCACCTGCAGCAGGTGCCTGTGATAGTTGTTGTTGGCAGCACGCAGCTGACCCAGCAGCCTGGCCAGTTGAGCGTCGGTGCAGGGCCTCGCGTCGGGTTCCAGCGGCTGCAGGTACAGACATGACATCTTATTCAGTAACAGCCATACGCCAAATATATGGGTGTGGCTGCCCCTGAGAAGCTATAAGGTGGTGACTGTTGAGTGTCCATCTTGAGACCCCCTGCCTTCCCCTTGCCCCTGCCTCTGCCCCTTGCGGCCTTCCCCCTGCCCGTGCCCCCTGCGGCCCTCCCCTTGGCCGTAGTAGGCCATTTTGCAGTCCGCAGGGCGCCGCAAGGGCACAAAGGACCCCTACTCACCAGACGAAAAGTATGATTAGCAAAACCATGTTCCCAGGGGGCCTACACAAGGCGTTAGCCCCTTACCAACTGGCCGTTTTAGGACAGCGGAGGCGATCTTGGCCCTGCCACCTGCGGCCTTCCCCTTGTCCCCTGTGGCCTTAGCCCCTGTCCCCGGGGACATCCCCTGCCCACGGCGGCCTTCTCCTGCTGCCCCTGGCCCCGACCCTGTCCCCTGCCGCCTTTCCCCTGACCCTGGCCCCTGCGGCCTTCCCCTTCCCTGGGCCTCCCCAGCGCACCTTGTAGGAGACGAAGTCAAGGGACAGCGTCCCAGTGTCGGGTATGGTGAACCTGCGCAGGCCGCGCAGCACCTCGGGGCGCAGCACCTTGCCGTCAAGCGTAGCGTTGTGCCAGTTGACGCTGTGGCTGCTGCTGGATGTCCAGGGCGCTTCAAGGACAGCGGCCTCCTGCGGAGGATAAGGAGCGCAGTGTTTAAGATGCTATCCCATAGGTGAGGCAAACAGGTTTAAGCTTGTTGTAATAGTTGTGCCTTGTGTCGTCGGTTGGCCACTGCCAGATTCCACGATGTGCCGACAGTCCGGAAGGTCTGACCAGCCCCTGTGAGCGCCCTGAATCCAAACCCCTGTAATGGCCTGCCCTTCCTATGCAGTGCATAGTATGCACCTGTCGCACAGAAGTGACAAAGCTGGTCCTATGCAGTGCATAGTATGCACCTGTCGCACAGAAGTGACACAGCTGGTGTACGCCCTGGGGAGGAATGTTACCTGTCCTTGCAGGCTGGCAGGAAGGTCCCTATGCCTGGGAGTCAGGCTGTCTACCAGGCAGTTGACTTGCCAGAGAAATACTGTGCTGTGACCTCACACATATGCATCGAAGTACCCAGGGAGTGGCAGGTAGGTGGCCAGGGGGGATGCGGGGACTGCTCACCTGCAGCCTGGCGGCGATGGCGCGGTCGGTGCTGCGGCTGAGGCTCAGCGTGAACCTGCCCGTGGGGTTGTTGATGTTGAGCGCTGGGTACTTGTCAAGGCGCTCTGTCAGCGTGTCAGCCTGGAGCCGTTGGTCAGAGATATTATGCATGGATTGGAGCAGAAAGTATCACACATTGAGGGGGTGCGTGGGGTGAACGGGGCATAGTTTTTTTCGTGAAGTGAAGGCTTTTATATTCCACAGGGTGCCGCAAGGGTTCCCACGATTGCAGGTCGGGAGCTTCTGGAGACAGCACTGCAGGTGGCTCGATGGCCCGTTCACGTGCCTGAAGGCACTCGAGCTGCCTGTTGAGTTCTGGCCAGGCAGGCGAGGCGTTTTGCCTCATTGGGCCATGGAGGTGTCGCCCGACAGACAAAGTAACTTGAGTCTCACCTGGCTTTGCGGGAGGCATGGCAGCGCCTTGATCCAAAAGTCCAGCGGGTTGGTGCAGCGCGCGTACAGGATCTCGCTGAGCATGATCCTCAGGCTCGCGACTGCATCAAAGCTCTCCAGCAGCTGCAGGGAGCAGCAGGCGTTCAGGTGGTGTTCAGGTGAGCATCCGGCAGCCGCAAGCAGGTACAGGGATTTTAAAAAGATCAGCCCTCAATGGCTGGCGTCTCGCGACGCTTCACAGGCTGTCACAGTGTTGTCACGTAGGGGACTGACGCATCCCCCAGAACGCACACCCCAAAGGGTTAAATCCTTTTCTTGTATGTTCCCCTCTGTTTTCCTGTCTTTTATTACTATTGCCTCAATCTACAGCTGCTGCAACCACTGCATTGTACTGCCGCGCCTCACCTGCACCGCCTGGTCCCAGGAGAACAGGAAGTGTGAACACGCCACACGCGCGACGCTCAGCTTCCACATGTCGCTGCATCGCTCGTCGACCGCCGCGCCGCCCAACACCCCGCACAGCCACGCCACCAGCTGCGGCGGCGCCGCAACGGGAGTCGACACGCAGACGACCGCAGGGGCATCGACGGTGAAGGCCACGCTGCCCTTGTCCAGCTCCTTATGCGCCGTTTCCAGAAGCTGCTTGGGGTTGGCGAATCGCTCGTTGATCCACACGTCGCTGATCCGAACGGCCCCGCCGCCGCCGCCGCCGCCGCCGCCGCCACCGCTGCCGCTGCTGCCCTCGGCTTCAGCGCCTGCCTGGCCCCTACCCGCGCCGCTCAAGCTCGTGTGCCTGTTTGCGGCGTCCAACTCCGAGACCAGGGCCAGCAGCTGCCGGATCAGCAGTCCCGACGCGGGGTGCGACATGTCCAGGCAGTACTTCCCCGCAGGGCTGCGGAGGTCAAGACGCTGCGACTGGCACGTCAGCGGGTATTTAACCTTGGTCTGTATCGGAGGAGGCGCGTCCTTGTCCTTGGCGGCGGCAGCTGCTGAGCCCTTCTTCCCTGATGCCGCTGGGGGCGCCTTGGGCGCAGGCGCTGCCTTTGGAGACAGACTGAGGCCTGGCTGATCAACCTGCATGCACCACGCGGGGTAAGCATGGTATGTAGCCGTTCAAGCAGCAGAACAGCCTGCTTAAGTTTGTTGTTTTCAATGTCACACCTCTGCACTGTCGGTACACCCTGAGAGTTGTGAGTTGTACTGAGCGCAGCATCACACCCACTGCCCAATCCCCGCAAGCCCCCACCTGGTCTGGATCAGGGCGAGCCTCTGCCCAGCCCGCAGCCTTTGCAAGGCTGGGTAGGTAAGGGTTTGGGCTGTGAAGGTCCAGGCCTTCCGCCGCCGCCTCAGGTGGAAGCGAGTCGGGAATCTCGACGTTGCAGCCGTCGACAATGACCTGCAGAGGCCACTCTGGCGTGGTGCAAAGGTCTGCATCGGCAAGCAAGGAGCAGGCAGGGCAGCAGGGAGGGTGGGAGTGGTGCCGCCAGTTGTGCAGCCCGGGTACTGCAGGCTGCTGTGAATTGCCTGCCTGATGCCTTGGCGCCAGGCTGTCAGGTCATGATGGCAGTCACGTTCTGGCATCTGCCCCCCCTGCTGAGCCTCGTTGCAGCCCTGCCCATGCTGCAACATTCCTCCCGTGATGAAGAGGACCTGCCTGTGTCCTCCTCCTCCTCTTCCTCCTCCTGCTCTCCCTCATCCTCGTCGAGCACTATCGCCTCTAGCTTGTGCCGGCCTGCCGTCCTCATCTCCCTCAGTTCCCGCCTCCGCTGCTCGCGCCGCTGCTCCCGCTCTTTCCGTCGCCGTGCCTTGGCCTCCGTCACCGCGCCCTCGACCGTGCTGCTCATCCAAGCCATGGAGCGCAGAATCTGCAGCGGGCAGCGCATGTTTGGCAGGTGTGAGGCAGCATGGATCACCAGGCAGCAGGGCAAAGTGGCAAGGGCAGACGACACTCAAAACCCTGTTTGCCATGAACATGCCCAGACACGCCACAGCCTGGTGGTTCTTGCATCATGATGAGGACCTGTGATCACATTCACGGGTTTGCAATCACCTCGCGCAGGCCGGCAAGTCCGAGGGGGTTACCCGACATGTTCAGCTGCGCTGGACCCCATTTGAGCTGGTACCCCAGCGCCTCATTCGTTGGCACGCTCCCAGGCGGCTTGTTAGGGTCCTGCACTGCTGCCGGTGCAACCCTGCCGCTTGTCGGGCGGCTGCCAGGGAAGCTTTTTCGGCGCACCCTGCCGAACGAGGCGGTGGCGGCCCATTGCTGGGCATAGGTGCCAGCCAGGATGCATTCGGCGCTTTCCTGTGTAGAGTGGTAGGAAGGCCAGGTGCAGGAAACCACGTGAGGAGTGTCGCTGGGGGTGGTGGTGCCTCTGATGTGATGGCATCAGGTTGGCGTTGTGCGAAGCATGCGTGTCGCCATGGTTGGTGCTAAGCAATGCCACAAGGCTCCTCACCTTGCCCAGGCATCTCATGATCTCAGTGACCACCAGCGCAGAGCCTGTGGTGATGTTGTTGCTGGACATGTCCACATGGCGCCAGGTGCCTGCACACAGTCGGGCGCAGAGCAGCGTGTGCAACAGAACGTTGCTGGCACGGAGCACAACAGCACACATGGCGCACGGGCGAGTGGCATCGGCACTGCGCTGACTGCTGCACATCAGTGCACCGGGCTCGCGCCAAGCGGTTCGTTGCCCAGAACATATCATACCCACCGTGCCGCAGCAGGCCCGCCAGCGCCCTGGCCGTGTCCGCGTCGCTCAGGCCGTTATAGCTCAAGTTCAGCAGCTGCAGCGCGCCATTCGTCTGCAGCGCGTCGTGCAGCGCCCTGGTGGACGAACCGCGCAGGCTGTTCCAGCTCAGGTCAAGCGACTCGACGCAGCTGCACGAGAGCGCCTGCATGACCGCTGCGCCGCCCTGGTCCGTGATGGAGCAGCGGCTCAGGCTCAGGTCCTGTGATTCAGCGGCGAGTTGCAGCATGAGGAACATGCATGTTTGGTCAGGCAAGTCGGCGTAAGAATAACCCGACGTGAGTGAATGAGCTCGTTCAGCTCTAGGCAAAGCCCAGCACAAGCAGCAGCCAAGTAAACATTGCTGTGTCGTGACAACAAACAGTATGGCTGGCGGTGGGTTGCGCCAAAACAGGAGGACATCAACCACCATGAAAGCAGCTCACCTTGAGCGTTTCACTGACTTGAAGGGCTGCGGCCATGGCCACAGCGCCCTTGTCGCCGATCTTCACATCAGCCAGCACCAGGCGCGCCAGCGGCAGCACCGCCACCGTATCCAGCCCACTGCCACCACCGCCGGTGCCACTTTTGCCTTGCCCCCATCCGGCTGCTGCCTTAGGCCCTGACCCAGCCGCTGCTCCTGGCCCCCCCAAGATGCTGGCGCTGCCGACCTCTGCAGCGAGGGGCCTGAGGGCAGCAAGCTGCTGCTCAGGGGCAGTCAAGTCAACCGCCCCAAGGGCCCTTGCAAGGACGTAGGCGCAGCGCCAGTCAAGAACTGCATTGCCTGACAGGTCCAGCTGCGTGATGCGTGGCGAGCCTGGCCGCGACAGCAGCGCCAGCAGCTGCACCACGCAGTCAGTGTTCATAGTGTTGCCTGCACAAGCACAAGGGGCAGCACAGGAATGCAGGTGCAGTTGTGTGCATGTGCAGTCAATGTTGTAAAGGGTGCAGGATAAGTATGGTGAGGGCTTGCAGCAGGCTTGCTCACGCTCCGTCTTCGAACCTTCTGCCGGCGGTCGACACCGCAGCCTGCCTGCCCCTTCACCCAACCACCTGACAGCTGTCGATGCCCATGCCTGCCTTCCCTCGCCCCCCTTCAACACCCACCTGCCAGCTGCAGGCCTGTAAGCAACACGATCTGCAGCAGCCCCATCTCCTCCCATGCACCCCCACTTCCCGGCACAACCCTCACGGCAGCTGTCAATGTACCGCTTTTCAAAACATGCCAGCGTTTGATATCCCCCACCCACCTGCCAGCTGCAGGCCTGTCAGGAACGTGTTCTGCAGCAGCATGTCCTGCAGCTTCTTCAGGCAAGCACCTGCCATCTATCCCAACCCCACCAACCTCTCAGCTGCAGGCCTGTAAGGAACGAGTTCTGCAGCAGCATGTCCTGCAGCTTCTTCAGGCAAGCACCTGCCATCTATCCCAACCCCACCCACCTCTCAGCTGCAGGCCTGTAAGGAACGAGTTCTGCAGCAGCATGTCCTGCAGCAGCCCCATCTTCTTGATGCTGATGCCTCTGTTTGACCAGTTCAATGTCGCGTCCGGCTCCCATCCGTCCTCCGCTCCGGGGAACGTTGCCCGCCGCCGAGCAGACCTGACCCGGGGTTTGACCAGGTGCGAGTATGTCACCTCCTCCTCCTGAAGGGGGGCAGGTGGCACGGCACAATTGCTGTCCGCGAAGCAATAAGCAGCAGACTGACGATTGTTGCGTATAGCCGTTGCTCAAGCGCTGGCTCAAAGAAGACGCAACACTGCCAAATGAGCCAAAAACATCAGCCAGAACCCTGCCCACCATGTCGTACTGCGCGGGCAAGTTCTTCAGCTTCTTGAGCGACTTGTGCAGCTGTGCCTCGTCTTCCGTGTCGGGGCGGCCGCGGACGTCAGGCAGATACAGCTCTGAAGGATCCACCTGCATTCCAAACGGCAGCAGAGGTGAAGGTTGCTTTATAACTGACAAAGATGCAGCCAAGGCAGTGGCAGTCAGGCAGTAAAGCAGCACTTTGCAGGATGCACTGGTCGTACGAGTGCTTGACATTGAACGTGCAAGAAGATGGATTTGAGTGCTGTTTTGGATGAGCGGCAGACCATCGGCGTCTTTAGCCTGCCTGTGAATGTTGAGTGCGTGCTAGGACTGCATGCGCACCTGGACGACGTCCTGGTACGTCTCCAGCGCAGACCGCCGGCGTTGCTTTGGGGGCACCTGTACTGGCGCCGGCCCTGTCGGCGGCCCGGCCCAGGAGCTGCTCAGAGCGTTGCCGTCCCCATTTGGACCAGCCCTAAGGGTCGCCAGGATGCCTCCGATGCCTGACTGGCGGTAACTGATGCTCTGCACGCGGCGGCTCAGGGTCCGGAGCCACTCCCTGCCTGACAGCGGGGCACCGCTGTCAGAAGGCCGGCGGGAGCCACTATCAGAGGAAAAGCGGGCGCTGCTGATGTTGGCGCGGGCAATGATGGGAAGGTTGAAGGCGGGCGCCGCGGAGGCTGCCAGAGGCGCCAGTGCTGACGATGCCTGGCTGTGGGAGGCGGTGGGGGCGATGGCCGGCAGGAGCTGCGAGGAAGCCACAGGTGGAGGCTGCGATTCCTGCGCAATGCTGCCCTTTGGCAGGGAGACAGCTGCCCCGCAACTGCCCGCTGCGGCCGAAGTGGAGTAGGATTTGGCGACGCTAGAGGCAGCCGTTGAGGCTGTGCGGATGCTGTTGGCGGCGCGGCTGGCGTGCAGCTTGTGGGGCGCTGATGCTGACCCTGGTGCCCTTGGTGGCGTGCGAGGGGGAGATGCGATGTACTGTGTAGTGCTCTGCCGCTTGCTGGCCCTGAGCAGCGGCAGCAGCACATCAGGGCAACAGTTCAGACTTGGTTTCAGCACTGTGTCTGGTCGCACGTGCAGACAAGCATCGTCAAGCAGGTGAAAGCCTGTGACTGTGATCGGTAGCAAAGGGTGGTCAATCTCCAGCTGCCTGCGTCCCTAGCCACCTGCCTCCCCTTACCCCAGGCAAGGTACTCACCTGCGCCCTTGACTTGACCCTGCCTGAGCGCCCACTATCGATATGCTCCTGGAAGGTCCCGCGCTTGCGCTTGCGGCGTAGCCCCCTGCGTGCCCCGCAGTGCTCGGCGGCCTCGAGCCATGCCCCTGCGCTCCAACCGGTCCCATCCCCGCTGCCGCTGCCGCCGCCGCCGCTGCCGCTGCCTCCCTTCTCGCCACAGCCTCCAGCGCGGTCTTGAGGTCTGGCAGCGTGGCGCCTGCTTCCCGCTCCGCCGTCATCCTGGCCTCCCTCACAATGCTCAGCCCGGCCTCCCTGTAGTCTTTGAGGCGCTGCACATAGTCCACCTGAATGCAGCCACGATGGCCGTGACACTTTGTCAAACAAGTACACGACTCTGCACCTTGATGACCGATAGCCTGCGCAAGCAACGCCCCCTTGATGCTGTGCCAATGATCCAATGAAACGCCTTTGCAGTGAATGTGGGTTAAATGCATAAACCACTGCTCCTGTTGCATTTGCTACGTCACCCCTTTTCTGGTGCGCTGCTGTGATGCCTGTATCTCTGCCCCGTCCTCCCGCTGCCTGCCAGCCCGCCTACCAGGCCGGTGTTTCATCACTGGTATGCCTTGCCTCACCTTCCCCAACGCTCGGGCTCTCCACCCTTCTCACACTTCCCACCCCCAGGCACGTTCCTCACCCTTCCCACTGACTCATGCCAAAGCCCCGCCAAGCCTCCCACCCCGCCCGCCACACGTTGAGCACCTTTGGACGCTGCTTTGAGGCGCTGGTCTTCCTATGCACCACAAAGCGTCGGCCACTGCGGCGCTGCTGCTGACCCAGGAGCTCCTGCTTGTCTGTGCCGCTGCTGGATGCCTCTGGAGGTTCAGAAGACCCTGTCCCGCCGCTGCTGTGAGGGCAGCCTGCCTCCCCATGTAGCCGGGACTGCTCCTGAGGCGCTGACGTTTGCATGGCATGTGCTGTGTCTGCCATGGCGGCACGTGCCGCATTCACAAGCTAGCAGGAGTGCAACCTGTGCGCTCGTGGCATGAGCATGATGTCACAGCTGCATGCAGCGTGTGGTGGCTGCATCCTGCGCAACCATGCATGTTGCGCACGCACCTGGGTCGCACGCCATGAGGCATGTGCTGGGTTCAGGACGAACGACCACCAAAAGCTACATGCATTGCGTCGCTGTGACAGCGCGTTGGCTTGCTGTTTCAGGCAATCTCTGCTTGCAAGAGCAGCTCTGGACATCCAATCCTGGGCGACTGAAGTGTGGCGGTGTTGCAGCAACAGCCACTTCGAGCCAGCTCTTACACGCAGTGCTTGCAACGTTCATCAACTGCTTCAACAATCTTCCGCGACGGGTACGCAGCCGAATCAGGCACGCGCACGCATCACATGTTCATATGAAAAGAAAGGAGTTGTGACAACAAGCATGCTTCATCCCATTGCATAGCTCTCTGACTCCAGGTTAATGACAGTAGACTTGGTCTTGACCATGAGCTCAAGGCTGTTGGTGATGCCCTGAAAGACAAGGTCGCAAGCAGGTTGCCAATGTGGGTGCTGTTCAGTGATCTTTCATGGCCACGAGGCCATGGATGTTATGCAGAAATTCACCAAGGCATGCACCTTAAGATGCTGGTGCATTCATATCCCTCTCTTGACTTTCGCGGCAGCCAGCCCCACCACCGCCCTGACTGAGTGTTCCCCTCTAACGCAACGCACCTGGCTGCCGATGCCGCTGTCTCTGAAGCCCTGGAATGGGAAGTGGTCCGGACCTCGTGCGGGTGCCGCGTTGATCTGCGTGCACAGGCAGGGTGAGCGAAATCAGGAACACACACTTTCAGACACCTCCCCAACATGATTCTGTCGCACGATAGCCACAAGCTGCCATAACGCATCTCTCGTCATAATTCCTTGTCCACAGATGACGCATGGGGACAAGGTCACAGGGAGGGTAACTGTGTCCAGTGAAGCTGCAGTGGCCCGGCAAGGATATGTGGCGTACCTGGACAGTTCCTGTCTCCATTGCGTCGCTGATCATGATTGCCTGGTTGATGTCGCGGGTGAACACACAGCCCTGCGCCAAAGCAGCGTGCAGCAGTGCAACAACGACTTGCGCAACTCAGCAGGTCATCACAAGTTGACAAGACCAACCTTAGACTAGCTGGGGTGGTCTGTGCGCAACTAAGCTACCCGGTCCTTCCTCTTATGCCCTGCACGTTCTCGCTGTGCCCTTCGCTAAACGACCCGGGCCAGAGCCGTCCGTGACCCCTCCTCAACCCGCCCTGACCCCTGACCTCCTGACCACTCCGCCGGCTGTGTTGACCCATCCCGACCCAACCCTGGCCCCTCCCCAGCCTTTCCTTGTCTCCTCCCCCCACAAACCTACCCACCTGCAGCGCAACGCTGTTCTTGTTGCAGTGCTCCACCGCCTGCTCTGGCGAGCTGATGCGCATGATGGGCAGCACGGGACCAAACGGCTCCTCCCATGCAATGCGCATGTTGGAGGTGACGTTGTCCAAAAGCGTGGGCCAGATCAAGTTGCCCTCGCGCCGGTAGTCTGTCAGGAACTTTGCACCTGCATGGTTCAGTTGCCCAGGGATACCACATGGTAGCAACCAGTTGGCCCCACAGCAGCACTGCAAAGCCATGTGCGTCATAGGCAAGCAACTTTGCTGTGATCCCATACAACATGGAGGTAATGGTACAAGTTGGCAATACACCGTAGCAGTTGGCACCCATGGCCCAAGCTCATCCGTTGCCCCTGCTCCCCTTCCTTCCTGCTCACACCTCCTTCCCCCTACCTACACGCCACCTCCCTTCACCGCTTCTCACCCTCCTCGCGCCCCCCCTTCCTCACCCTCTTCCTTCGCATCCTTGGCCACCTCCCCTTCACCGCCTCTTCCCCCAAACCCCTTCGCAGCTTCTCACCCTTGCCGGCCCCCCCACTCACCCTTCTCCTTGGCATCCTTGACCAGGCCCTCAATGAAGTTCGCTGACGTCTCGCTGACCACAGGCGTAATGTCGCAGTCAGCCTCGGGGGCGCCCACACTCAGCTTCTGCACCTTGGGTAGCACCTTGGCGATCAGCGCATCCGCAACCTGCACAAACACGTAGCACAGCCAGGTGTGAGCACTGCATGGGAAACACAATTCCTTGCACACCCATCGACCAAAGGTACACTATCTCATGCATGCAAAAGCCTGATGCCAGCTTGCAGTAGTACATTGCTAGGTTGAGCGCTGCCCTGGGCTGCTGTGCTGCCAAGTGCTTGTCACCTCCACCCGCCCACCTTTGCTTCCTACCTGCTGAGCGGTCACGTTGCTGCACGCTGTCCCCCACCCACACTACTCTCCACATCGACACCGCTCCAGCCGTCCCACACCAGATCCCAGTTTCAACCCCGTCCTCCGCACCTGGTCCATGACCATGACAAGCTTCACCGCTGTGCAGCGCTGCCCGCTGTAGCTGAAGCCGCCCTTGACAATGTGCTTCGCCGCCAGTTCCAGGTCTGCATCTGAGCACACGATGCACACGTCCTTGCCGCCAAGCTCCATTTGGATCGGCACCATGCCCGCCTTCTTGCAGATGCCGATGCCTGGTGGGTTGGTGGAAAATGGGGGGAGAAGAAGGTAGCGCAAGGTTTTACGAGTGAGTTCATGTAGACAGCGATGAAGGAGAGGGAGGTCTAAAGGAGGCCCGCGAGATGCTGTGCTGCCCTGACAGTGTAGGCAAGCTGCTGCTGAACATGCTTTGCTTGCAGACTGGCGCCTTAATCAATGCAGCTGTCCTGAGCATGTCAAGCCCACTACTGCGAGTTCCACAACCTTGTGCTGTGCTTGCCCCCCGACCTGAGATGCATTGCATACATCTGCAAAACTTGTCAACCTCTTCCTTCCCCTTCATCTTCCCCTGATGTACCTGCGTCACTGCCTGCATGTCCAATTCCGTTGACCATGGCAAGCTGCATCAGGCAGTTGCCAATGTCCCTCTCCCACCCCATCGCCTCAATCCCAGATCCGCAACCCCAGCCCCTCCGCCACAGTTCTTGAACACACCTGTGTCACCGCCGGTAAAGCTGATGCAGTTTACTATGGGGTGCTGCGTCAAGAAGTCGCCAATTTCCGAGCCCCGGCCAGTGATCACATTAAGGATGCCCTTGGGCAGACCCGCCTTGTGAAAGCACTGGGCCATGTGGATGCCTGCAATCGCGCCCTGGGTGGGGGGCTTGAGCACAACCGCATTGCCGGCCATGAGGGCAGGGGCGATCTTGGAGACGGCCAGGTTGACGGGGTAGTTGAAGGGTGGGATGGCCAGCACCACACCCAGGGGCACCTGGGTGGGGGGCGGATGGAGGTGCAGAGAAAGGAGTGGGGAATTGGGGTTGAAGCCAGTCGCAAATTCGTTATGAACGGGAGCGTGGGTGCGAGGACGCTGCCACTACCGCTATGCAGCACACTGGTTCCACAAGCCTTAAGGTTTCAACACACTGTCATGTGATATTGTCTTTGCAAACAACCTGTGCATTGCTTCCAACCAGGCTCCTGCTTTGTTGCTCCCATTGCTGCCACGCCTGCACCCGCCGGCTCTGCATCCTCCAACCCCCACCTTGTCCCAGCCTCAATACCCTTCTCTCCCCATGAGCTGCAAACCCAACGCCCAGCAGGCCCATCATTGCCCCACCTTTGACACCATGCAGATCTTGTTGCGCGGCGTGCCTGGGAATGAGTCAGAGTTCAGCAGCTTGCCTTGCCCCAGCACACGCACGCCCTCCTCCGCTGTGTAGTCTATCAGGTCAGCAGACCTAATGACCTCCGACAGGGAGTCCTTCGAAGGCTTGGCAATCTCTTGCACCAGGCACTTGGCAATGGGCTCTGCGTTTTCCCGCATCATCGCTGCCACCTTGTGCAGCAGCTCCGCGCGTTTGTACAGCGGCGTGCGGGCCCACTGCTTCTGCGCCACGCGAGCTGCGCTGAACATGTCGTTCGCCTCATCCTGCGTGCAGGCTGTGGGTGGGCACAGGCATGGGCACGGGTGGGGTGGGGCTGGCTGAGTAAGCTGGGTGACAGCGGCAGGGTGCAACGACGTGAGCGGCATGCAGTTGGGGCTAGGATGCTGTGAGGCAAGAGGGTGTGGCCAATGCCATTGTGGCATGTGACTGAGGGCCGCTGGCAAGCTCTGATGTGAAGCTGGCATGGGCGCACGACTGGCCCTGACCAAAGCACACAGTGCTGTCCACCAGCACCTGGCGTCCCTACAACTGCTGATGAGTTTTAGTCCTTTGATACCCCTGTGCTGTGCCACCCAGGCTGCATGGGGAAGTAGGGTCGCCAGCTAGATTGGATTTGAGCGGCGGGCGTGAGTTGCGGGCTCGGGATGATGGAGTCAGCTGACGCACCCTGGAAATGGTACGCTGCCTGCCGCGTTGACGGATTCACAACGGCCACCGACTTGCCGCTGCTGGACTCCCTCCATGCGCCATCGCAGTAGTACTTGTAGACGCCCGACGACGCCAGCACATCAGCGTAGAAGGAGGCCGCATCGCTGGCCATCCCACGTCGTACTGTAGGCAACGCGCCTACTGTCGCTAGTGCTATCGCGCTGCTGAGGGCTGCTGCTGCTGCTGCGTCGGCGGTGGTGGCTGCGCTGCGGAGCAGGTAGGCGCAGCGCGAGAACAGCGGCGAGACACCCAGCCTGGAGCGTGGCACGCAGCAACGGCGCAGATGGCGCGGAGGGTATAGGTGTATGCGGAGGTGTGCCGACCCTTGTCTTGTGTGGGGTTCCTAGAAACCCGAGTGTTTGAACATTTCTCAGCGCAGCTGTGGGCCAAGCACGATCTCGTGTGCAGACCATGACGCCGTACTCCTTCTTGGTGCTGCATGACCGGGCGCTGAGCAGCCCTGTTGCCTTGGCAGCATGGTGCCCCACCATGGATCTGCTAGCCACTGTTAGCCTGGACAACCAACTCACGGTCCGCCGCTTGGACTGGCAGACCCTGTGGGTGGCATGCCCGAACGCCGCCATCACCGCGTTGTGCTGGAAGCCCGATGGCAAGTGTGCTGGCATGCGCAACCCTTCTGAGACAGGAGGACTGCCGTGCGCTGTGCAACCCATACCAACATGCAAGGAGTGGCCGTTGTGCACGACACTGATGCTCATGATCACAACGGCCTCACAGTGATCTCTACACAACATCCAATGGCGCCACAGGCAAGCAGGTCATCACAGGTCATGTTGACGGCAGCATCCGCCACTTCAGCGTCGAGCGCTGCGAGCTCGTGCATGAGGTACGCACTCCTGCAACACCATTTATGGCAGCACAGGCAGCGGCGCACACAACGCCTGCCTCTGCGCCCTTGCCTGTCTTTGCCTCTGTCAGGCGGGCAAAGGGAGGACTCGACACAGCCTTTCACTCTGCCATGCTGGTTGCCAGAACCACTGCTACCCCTGCTGCTGCTGCTGCCTCCGGCACTGCTGCAGCTACCTCTGATGCTGTTGCCACCGGCAACGCTGCTGCACCTGACGGCCTGATGCTGTGGTGCAATGGCTGCAGGCTGCCAGCCCCTCGGGACCCCATGCGGGGTCAGCCATCACGCACCTGAGCTGGGTGGAGGCGGAGGCGCGCATGCAGAGCATGCCCATGCTGCAGGTTAGCTAGCATGGCAGCTGAAGCACAACGCTGCATGCAGCGCCGCATGGCAGCTGTCAACCCCATCGTGCTTGCCAGCCTGCTGCACAGTTTGCATGCAAGCCATACACCTGTCGGTGTCACACCTTCTAGCACTGTGACGAGCACGTTATAGCCCCCCATGTACCGACACCACCACCCAATGCCTCGCCATCTGCAGCAACTGCAGCACCGCCATGCCCGCTTCTTCAGCATGCCGCCCCTGGCATCAGACGCTGCCCCGAAACCGCCGACAGCAGCAGACCTTGACCTAGCCGCACCAGTCCTTGCAGCCCAGGAGCGCGTTTCTGCCTGGCCTGATGCCCCCGAGGCTCTTCACCTTCTCACCAGCTCCGATGCCAAGGGTGTGAACTGTGTGTGGGCTTATGGGCAGCTGCTGCTTGCGAGGCTGCAGACGAGCGACGCACCTAAGGGGGCAGGCAGCAGCGGAACAGCAGTACAGGTGCGTTCAGGGCAGGGACGTTCACCTCGTCCCCAAGCCAGATGAGTGTCAGGGAACGTGGTCACAACGGATGGGAGGAGCTGCTTCTGCTGTTGCATCAATGTCCTAAAAACCTAATGGCGCAGCGTTCTTCCACCTGTGTGAAAGCGTGCGCGGCCCACACTACATTCCCTTTTTCAACCTCACTTCCAGGCACAGGCGCACCTGACGAGGGACCTGTGCAGCTTGGTGGTGCTGGTGCAGCCAGATCAGGACTTAGATCAGCCCACACCTCCACACTTGAAGGGACAGGCGGGGGATGCAGGGGCCGACACGAGTGCAGCTGCAGCAGCCGACCAGGCGTTGCAGGCTGTTGCTTACAACACGGACATCCTGCAACACCCACACATCCAGCAGCTGGCGGTGCTTGCGATGCACCTTAGGCAAGTCGTGGCAGGTGAGCATACGTGTTGTGTTACAAATGCTGAATGGGGGAGGAATGAACAGTAAACCAGCTGACGGTCCAACGGCTGCCGCTGTTGTGCGTGACTGCTGCTGCTGTCCCTGCTGCTGTCCCTGCTGCTGTCCCTGCCGCTGCCCTTGCTGCTGCACATGACTGCTGCTGCCAGCTCCTCCTGCTGCTGTGCCTGACTGCTGCTGCTGCCGCCAGCTCTAGCTGCTGCGGCTACCGCTGCTGTGTGCCTGACTGCTGCCGCTGCTCCTGCTGTGCCTCCCCCCTCCCGCACAGCCGCCCTGCACGGCGTGTCGTCAGCCCACAAAGAGTGGTCCGCCGCCCAACAGGAGCTGCGCAAGCGCATGGGCCAGCTGGCGCAGTGCCTGAGGGACCACGCTGAGCTGGCACCCCATGGCCAGCCACCTGAGTGGCAAGATGATGAGGAGCTGGTGGAAGGGGAGCTGCTGTGCCTGCTTGCGTCAGGTGTGTTGGGGTGGGTCCCACTGCTCACTACGCAATGTTTAAGCCTTGATGCTGGCCCCAAGCCTTAATAACCTGCGCCCTGAGCCACATTGGATGCGTGCAAGGCTGCCTGTCATGCCGGTTCAGTCACCTTTGTTCGCAGCCTGATCGCAGCTGGTTCGCAGCCTGATCTTTTTGCGTTGCATTGTTGTTCTTCAGGTTGCGCAAGTCCTGACATGCATACATTTCTAAGCTTCTTGTGCTGCTGGGTCCATTGCAGGCTGCGCAAGTCCTGGCATGCATGCATTCCTGACCAGCACGTTGGGCGACCATGGCCTGCGGCGCCTTGCCAAGACCATGGACTCGGCAGTACAGTCAGTGCATGCACTCCTGCTTGATCAGGTGGGCCGGCAGGCGGGGCGTGCTGGCAGGGCAGCAGGGTGAACGAGAGGCTGGAAGCTGGGTAGAAAGAGCTGCATGTGTACGTTCCACCCCCAAGGCCTAAGGCCTCAGGGCAGCTTCTGCAAGCGCTCGCTGTTGGGGTGGTGCTCGGGGCGCAGGTGTTGCCAGAGGCTTTCCAACCCTTGCAATGGTATGATGCATCTGGTCTGCATCTGTGCACGGCGAGGGCCACTGCTGCCAACACCGGCATAACGCAGCAGTGCCCCACTCTGTTTCACTTGCCTATTCAGGCCCAGCCTGCCGTTGAGGTTGCGCTGTTCCTGCTTGGAGAGGTGAAGGGCCTGTCATTGGCCGGGGCAGGTTCCCTAGGTCTACAGGTAAGCAGCAGCAGTGGAAGTGGTAGCAGTCGCTGGTGGTGGTGGTGGTGGTGGTGGTGGTGGTGGCGGTGGTGTTGCTGGATAGACAAGTGATGCAAACTAATTGTGGTGGCTGTTGCAGAGTGGCGTGGTTGGGGGTTGGGGGTTCTGGCCGCCATGCTGGGGTGTACGGCAGTCATCAATACACACATGGTGACAGGGGAATGTGTACACGCCCTCTCTAAACCCTTAACCCTTCCGCTCGGTGACCAGTCATGACAGGGCTGTCATGCTGAGCTTTGCTCTGCTTATGCGTTCACTAAAGCAGACAACACACGCTCTGCTCCTTGTCCCTTTCTCTGCAAACTTGATCAGAGCAGGAGCTACACAGGGATGCTGCGGTGATATGACCAAATCTCACATCGTGTTTCAAACTAACGCATTGCACTCCCTCCCCTGTCCATCATTGCAGTCAGAGCAAGTTTGCTGTGCTGAGCTGGAGGCCGCCAAGGCCGCGCTGCAGTGCGAGGCGCTGCGCCTGGCGGTTACAGCGGTTGGCTGTCAGTTACGCACGCTGTTCAACTGGCTGCACAGCATGTGGTACCAGCTGGAGGGCCTCGCCAAGGTGCGTGCCTTCGGGACCACAGCCATGAAGGGGCAGCATAGCGTGAGTGGGAATACCTTTAGGCACGGACGTTGTTGTCACGACCTCCAGCATCAGGGCGCTATAGCAGCACCTCGGGCATTCACGTGGCAAGCCCCCATCACCACACCACCTTCTTCTGTTCTGCTGCCATTGAGCCACACACTGTGCGTGTCTCCTCATCCCATGCTTTGTGCACCCGCACACACCGCCAAGTCATGTGGTGCGTACCCGCTGAGCCCGCTGTCGCTTACCTGCCTGCTTGGGGCGGTCAGGCAAGCCTATGCGTATGTGAGAATGTGTATGGTACATATAATATGTTGCAGGGCGCACCCCTTGTGTACTCACCTGGACCGCCCTGCAGGGCGCCAACGAGCAGCAGCAGGGCGCTGGTCTGTCGGGGCCTGTGACGCCCTCCAGCATCCACGACATCATGGGCCTCCTGTCGGGCCACCTGGCGCGGGACGCCATCGCTCCAGATTTGCAGGTTGGTATCTCCCAAAAGATAATCAAACGCGTGTCTCACTCAAAGTGAGTCACTTAGCACATCCTGTGTAGGAAAAATATTATATCGGACCCAGCCACCCTGACGAAAGCAGCTGTCCGCTTCAGCCTGGGTTATCACCGCTTACCTTAGCCTGGCATGCTGCTGTTATCTTCAATTCAGATGGCAGCTGCTCGCTGAGACCTGGGGTGCCAGCGTTGGATGCAACAGCTCTGATGCACCAGCTGCTCACTGTAATCAAATTCCATGGCCTGCCCTCCAGGATGCACCCGTCTTTATAAGTCCTGGGGAAGAAGACGCTGTGGCGAGCCTGGCGTTCTCCAAGTCAAAGCTGGTGGAGGAGGCCAGGCAGGCAATGGATGCCGTGTACAGGTGGGGCTGGGCGGAGTGGAACGCCAAGTGCCCTGACGTACAGGCAGGTCCTAAATATCTGGTACTAAGGGTGAGGCAGGCGAGGGTTGGACTTGGCAGGTGAGTAAAGGCAGGCCTACTGTACACTTCTGTGCACTTGCCCCAGAACTGCAGCAGGCAGCTGCCACAGTAGGCGGCAAGGGCAGCAGCAGCATGTACCCGCTCCGCCAATCAGCGTGCCAAGGTACTTTCGTCCATCTGCCTCCACAGCCACCCCAGGGTTGAACGTGCGCCTCTGTGCCTTCATCAACACGTCTTCCACTGCTTGCATCCCGCCTTTTCCTGTTTTGTAGACCTTTGATCCCAGGGGACATCGCCAGCTGCACACCGGCCTCCTCTGGTCACTCATGGGCGATCCAGACGTCTCCCCAAGCGGCAGGGGCTGGGGCAACCGCTCCTTCCACCTGGCCCAACAGGCCTCTCAATGCCCAGCTCAAGGCGCTGTCCACACTGTGTGAAAGTGTGCTGGCCGCGGTTCCGCTGGCGCTGTCACCTGCCATGGCGCCTATCCTGCGGGTGAGCACAGCTCCCTTTCCGGCGATCATCACCACTTGTGCTCAATCTGTCGCTGCCACCTGCTCAGACCCTCCGCCGCTGCCGCGTGCTCGCAGCCTGAAACTCTCTGCTGCTGCCACCTGCTCAGACCCTCCGCAGCTGCCGCCTGCTCGCAGCTTGAAACCCTCTGCTGCTGCCACCTGCTCCAACCCTCCGCAGCTGCCGCCTGCTTGAAGCCTCAAACCCTCTGCTGCGGCCACCCTGCTGCTGCCGCCTGCTCAAAGTCTTCAACCCTCTGCTGCTGCCGCTCGCCCACACCCTCCGCCCACCAGGTGCCCCTTGCGCCAATGCCTCCTGCCTCTGCTGCCACTACCCTGCCGCTGCCGCCTGCTCAAACCTTCTACCGCCGCCGCCCGCCAAACCCCTCCGCCCACCAGGCGCCCCTTGCGCCGCTGCCGCCTACCTCTCCTGCCGCCACTTGCCGCTGCCTCCTCTTGAAGCTTTCAACCCTCTGCTGCTGCCGCTCGCTCACACCCTCCGCCCACCAGGTGCCCCTTGCGCCGCTGCCGCCTGCCTCTGCTGGGCCCCTGTTGTGCCGCTGCCACATGCCGCAGCTTAGAAGTGACCCCTGCAGCGATGCCGTCAGGGTTTGCGTCGCCACGCCCTCAACCCGTACACCAGTGGCACCAGCTGTCAGCAGCGGCGGTGACGGCGGTGATGCTCCGCTTCGTGGCGGCGAAGTTTGCGACGCTGGCTTGCTGCTGGTGGTGGACCTAGGGGAGGCGGTCAGGCGCCGCGCACACCAGCATGCTGTGCAACGGGCAAGCACAGCTGCGTCTCGAGAACCAGCATCGCCTGCACAGGCAGAGGTGCGCTAGCAGCTGTAGAGAACATGTGGCCGTTGCAGATTATCTGGTTACAAGGGTGTCAAGGGCTAACACTGGGCAGCACCTCTCTACCTGCATCCATGCGACACCTGTGCTTCACAATGGCTGCAGGGTATGCAAGCATGCCTCCTGCAAGTGCCTGCCGGCTTGTACATCGAGGACCTGGGGTTCTATCGCAACGGCCAGCTTGGCCTCTTGCTGGCAACAGCAACCAGCAGCCGCTCAGGCAGCAGTGGCGTGGTTGACCAGAACATGGACGCAGCCCCAGGCAATGAGTCGCCACACAACGGGCCTGACGCTGAGTTAGCGAGTCGCCTGGTGCTGGTGCCTGAAGAGATGATGGCTGTCGCGTGTGTGGAAAGCCCTGCTGAGCGGGCACGAGGGAGCAGCTTGCTGCAGGTAACGTGGTTACAAGCTCTGCTTGTATTTAACCTTGCTTCATCTTCAACTCATCCCTAAACCCTAAATCTGGTTGCGACTGCTGCAAAGGGTCAGCTCAGCGTGCTTACCAAGGTTTTTATTGACACGCACGTGTGTGGATGCGCCTGCAGGTGTGCCGTCATGCGCTACCTCTAAGCCTGAACCTACTGAGAGGCAGGGGCTGTCCTCAGGGCGGCTTTGAGGCTCCGCTTGCGCTCAGTGGCCCCAGGGGGGTGGCGGCCCTGTTCAGCGACAGGCTGCGCGCCTTCCTGCTGGATGTGGAGGAGGACGAGGAGGGTGATGAAGAGGGTGCTCAGGAAGATGACATGGATTCATAGGGTGGCGCAGCAGCTGCCTGTGGTGTATGTGCCTTGGCCAACCGCCCACACGGCAGTCGCTGTGCTAGCTGTGCGAGCTGTGCGCATGCTTTTGGCTGAACGGTAGTGGCAGCGATAGTTCCCAGCACCATGTGCTCCTCGGTGCATTCTGCCTTGCAGCGGCGTCGCATGCTCAAGCTGCAATCACTGCAGCAGAACACAGGTAGCACAGGTTGCACCAGATACTAGCTGCAGGTATGCTGTGTGGGGCCTCTGCTCGCGCGTGCGGCGTATCCTCCAGGGCGAGGAAACGTATTTCAACTACCTGTGAAGCATCCGGCAACAATAAGCTGACCCGCGAAGGACTCGAACCTCCAACCTCCAGATTTGGAATCTGACACTCTACCGATTGAGTTAGCGAGCCATGCGATCGCTTGCACGCAGGAATTCAGGCGCTGTATATATACACTAAACACGCGAAAAATGACCCTATTTTCACGTTCCCTTCGAGCCCTGCGGTCTGCCTTCTTTCTTCCCCTCCACCAGACCCAAGCAGCATGGCGCGGCGCCGCAAGGGGATGGAAATTATGGCGCACCTCAAAGCTCAGGACGACGCGGAGCGCGCAGCAGCCAGCAGCAGCTCGGCAAACAGCAGTGACAGCGTTCAGCAGCCACCAGAGAAGCAGGCGCGCCTGGAGAAGCTCCATGCGATAGCGGCACGAGCAGCATGTGCAGCACTTCAGATGCCGACACCAACAACAGCGTGGCGCTGCTTGAGGACCGCGTGCGCGGCCTTGAGGAGCGGCAGCAGCGGACGCAGCAGGTGATAGCGCAGCAAGGCAGCGACATGGCGGCGCAACATGCGCTTGTTGACAAGCTGCGTGAGCAGCTGGCAGCAGCGCAGGAGCGCCAGGCAGCAAGCATGGACTCCATGCGCGAGCAGGTCCTGCAGCATATGACAGACAGTCAGCAGCAGACCATCCAGCAGCTACAGCAGCTGGGGCAGGGGCCCATGCAGCCGCGTGGCAGCGTGGCGCTCCCTTCACCCAAGCAGCAGCAGCGACGGCAGCAGACGTCTGTGGTCCAGCCACAGCAGCAGCCTTTAGCCCCCCCGCCACCGCGGCAGCAGCAGCGGGAGCAGCCCACACCGCAGCCGACGCCTCCCCCAGCCACTTTCAAGGAGGCTGTGGGGGGTGCGCCGCCTACACCCCAAGATCAACCTATGGCCGACGCTCCCGGGCGCCGGCCCCGACCGCCTTTTCCCCATGGCGCTGACCTGGTTGGCACGGCTCAGGTGCTGCGGTCCTGCATTCTGAAGGGCCGTAAGGTCCCTGCCCTTGTTAAGGGGTGACCAGGTGCCACCATGGGGCGACTTGTGGCGTTCCTGACGGGGCGCCTGCCTTCTGAACAGCCATGGGCCGTGGTGGACGCAGTTTGCCGCGGCCCCGACGCTGCGCCTTGCATCTTCTTTGAAGTTGCCACGCAGGCTCGGGCGGACAGCCTGATTCAGCGCCTGATTCAGCACCGCTGAGGAGCAGCGTCAGCAGGCGGCTCTCTGGCCTGTCTTTATGGCAGCCAAGAGAGCTGGCACACCGGCGCAGTTCAAGCGGGCTGTGCTTATCGTTGGGGGTCAGCGGGGTAGACCAGCGGCGACCTGACCCATTTTGCCTTGCGGCCTTCGCCTTTGCCTTATGCCCTGTGACTGGCCTTCGGGCCGCTTTGCTTCTGAGCAGTCTTAACTGCCTGTTTTGGCTTGGGACCTCTTGGGGGGTGCCTTGCGGCGCAGGCTGGCTGCCCCCTTGACTGGTGGTTGATTGCCCTGCTGCTCGGTGGTGTTTGACGTGCCACTGCGCTCTTGTGCTGCACCTCCTTGCAGTGGGTTGCTGTTGCTTGTTTGAGTCTGGGGGGCAGCTGGCCCCCGCTGCTCGCGCGTGGGGCCCCTGCTGTTTCCCTTTCCCGTATGCTTCGTGGTTTCCTTCAGTGCCGCTCCTTCCCTTGTTTCCGCCCTCCGCCAGTTCTGGTGGCTCCCTGTAACTCCCTCTGTCTAGCCCTGCGGTCTGCCTTCTTTCTCCCCCTGCGCCCAGCGTTGCCTAGACTGCACCGCCTCAGAAGGCGCGGTCCGGGCTGCGGTGGAGTGCTTGGGCTGGGATGGGGTGGCCCTCGCGTCAGCTCGTCGGCAAGTGGGCCAGCCAGCCGACCGGATCCCGGAGGAGGGCCGGCGGCCGCTGTACCCGCTGACGGTGAGGTTGGCGACTGCCCTGCATGCAAGGCCGCTGCGCGCAGCTGCGGCGGGAGGGTTTTGGCAGCAGAACGGCGCGCGGCGCTTGTACGCTGCTAACGCCCTGTTTGGTGTTGGGGCAATATCGAGTGACGCGCAAAACGCGCAGGTTACCGAGGCATGTAGGTGCTTTGGGGATGCTATGCGCAACCTGTGGCAGCTGCCTTGGGAGAACGAGCGCAAAGAGGTGCTTTGGCGCCTTGCCGTGAATGGGGTTCCGAGGGCGGGTGGGCATGATATCAGCCAAGCTGGCCCGTGCCCCTGTGTGTGGGCAGGTCCGAGGCAGGGCAGCCCCCCCCACAGCCAGCTTATGAGTGGCGTGAGCACTGCTTTTGGTCCTGCGAGGTAGCTCAGGATGTGGTGCACCAGCTGCAGGAGGTTTTGCAGTTGGGGGCGCTGCTGGCGCGGGATGGCGTTTGGCTTTTGCGGGCCCCTCCTGGGGTGCACCAGTGTGT
>JAWZTI010000591.1:2231-17076 GCA_039880955.1 Chlamydomonas urium
CACCAGAGACTCAAACAACGTTCTGCCCCCTTGCTCTCGCCCCTGACTCACATGTAGGCGGGAGGCTTGGGACAACATCTCTGTTGTGCGTGAAGCGCCAGCTGCTGTTCACCAGAGACTCAAACAACGTTCTGCCCCCTTGCTCTCGCCCCTGACTCACATGTAGGCGGGAGGCTTGGGACAACATCTCTGTTGTGCGTGAAGCGCCAGCTGCTGTTCACCAGAGACTCAAACAGCTGATGGAAGCCAGCGTTGCCCACCCTCGGCGACCCAAAGGTGTACACGTGCACCTGCGTATGTCAATGGCGCATGGGCAGCAAAGCGAGGCAGATTTAGGTGTGGAACAGACATGCTGAAAGGTATGAACTCAGGCAGGAGACCAGCTACAGCCGCTTGTGGATCAAAGGTGTGCACGTGCACCTAAGTAGCATGGCGCAAGGGCAGCAGAGCAATGCGGAGTTGGATGTGGAACGAGGGCATGAACCTCTGACATCAGGCCACTTGCGACCCAGAGGTGTAAACGTGCACCGGCGCAGGATGGCGCAAGGCAGCGAGGCAGAGTTGGATGTGGAACAAGTTATGGACTCAGATAGCAGACCAGCCACAGCCACTTGCAACCCAAAGTTGTACACGCGCACTTACACAGGACGAGGGGGCGTTGAACGATGGGCGAGGGCAACGAAGGAAGACAAATTTGACCACAGGGTGAAATTGCAATCTTGAAGCGCAGGAAGGTTAGGACCACCATTTTTGATACAGCTGTTGCACACATCGCATTGCTCAGTGTTCAGCAGGTTTGGCGAGGCATGGCCTGCCACTCACTTTCCACCTGCATCAACGTTTCCTGCCCACACTTCTCACCTGCTCCACACCGAGCTGGCACTTGGCGTCCACAGCACACAGCTGCGCCAGCGCGCCCCCCATGGAGTGCCCAGCAACAAACAGCCCGGCGGTCGGGTGCTGCTGCTGCAGAGCTTGAATCGCGGCCGTGATGTTCGATTTCAAACCACTGCGGGCCCACATGTTGAAAAAGCCTGCATGGATGCGAGCGGTGGGCGCCCCCGGAACCGGCCACATGCGCTGGTGCTGCCACGACCTGCAGAGGGGAGCGAAGGACAGGAGGGAAAGATACATCGCTGTAATGGTGTTGGTTCATGTCTTAACAAGGCAACAGTTCAGAGGTGGTTGGTGGCAGCGCGCTGGTGCTACCACAATCTACAACGAGGTGCAAGGGACAGGAGGGCAAGGCGCGCCATCAAAGGCTGCTCCGCACCAAGACACGGCATTGGTGAGCATGCCCACACAATCGACCGCCCCACACACCTCAGGTTTTCCAGCCAGTTGGCCCAGTGATGGCTGTCGGTGCCTCTAAACACGGCCACAATGCCATTGACCTCAGGGAGGTACCCCACGTAAGCTAGCAGCGTCCACTTAGAGTCGTACACAACGGTGTGCACCTGGAAGCTTGGTACGCGCTGCCAGCGGTTGTACGTGCAGGGGAGGGTAAAAGGGAGGAGTGGGAAACGATGACGTGATGCACGTGGGTGGCATAAAGCCAGGGTCGTACACAACGGTGTGCACCTTGAAGCTTGGTACGCGCTGCCAGCGGTTGTAAGGGCGTGGGAGGGTAGAAGGGAGGTGTGGGGAAACGATGACGTGATGCACGTAGGTGGGAAAGAGCCGTGGCCGTATACAGCGGCGTGCACTTCAAAGTTGGGCACGCGCTGAGAGTATTTGTGCAGGAGGGAAAGGGAGATGTTGGGTGCAGGGTGGGGTGTGCGTGAGGGATGTGGGGGGGCAGGCAGCGTGAGCGTGGCAAGTTGGGATGGAGAGGTTCCTGCTTTTGTTGTGAGCGCTGTTCCTCCTTGAGCAGTAACCATGTACACACCCATGCCTCACGGCCAACATCACAGGCTGCAGCCCTGTGCATGGATAACTGTCGCCCACACTCTGAAGCGTCCACATTCCTCACCTGGCAGCGCTGGCAGCGCCATGCCTTGATGGTGGTGGCGTTGGAGCAGTAGGACGCAGACACCAGCCGTGCAAACACCTTTGACAGCTCAAGGTCAAAGCCACCCCACAGCGGCAGGCTTTTTAATGCTGACGACTCAGCAGGCGTTGCTGACGCTGGCAGTGGCAAGCCCTGATGCAGTTGTGCTACATGTGTCTGCTGTTCCGCCTGGCTGGCAGCCTCTTGCTCTGAAGGTGCGGTGCCCTGGTCTGTTGCACTGCTGGCCTCGTCATGGAGTGACCCTAGTTGAGTGCCATGCGCATGCCGCGCTGGCGCAGCGCTGTCCGGTGGCAGCTGAGCGTAGCTGTTCTGCGCACGGTGCTCTAGCAGCAACTCTGCGGGCCAGGCGGTGGGCTGCGCATCCAAGCAGAGCAAGGCAAGCTGCGCCGTGTCTAGTCCCAATGCAGCCTGCACCTCCGCACGGCGCTCGTTGCCGGCTGGAGAGGTATCATGCAGCTGTAGACCACGCAGTAACGAGGCCTGCCACGGGTGCTGCTGCTGCTGGAGCTGGGGCTGTTGAATGCTGGGCAGCCACCACACGCGCGCGGTTTGGATTGGAAGTGCGAGCAGCAGGAGAAAGAGCGCCAGTGCGCTCGCTCGTGACGCCATGGAACTGAGGGTGTGTCAGGGGGTGTTGCACATGCCACGAACTCCTTCATCCAAGTGTGATAAATCAAAACATCCCTGCATCGCCTGTGCACGGGAGTCCACCATGCTGGTTCGTTCAAAAGCCGTACATAGCCGTAACGGCTCGGCATTCCGATCCAGACGCGTGCATCTGTTGCATCCAGCCAATGCCTTGCCTGGCAAGGACCCAGCACAACCACCAGCTGCCAACCGAGGTCTTGGGCTGCTGGAGTGGACTGGCAAGCTGTTGCCGCAGGGCCTGCTGGTGACAGGTGCGAGCGAGGCACCAAGCCACCAATGCACCATGGGCGGGCAACGGCAGGTCAGCAGACTGTGCTGCACTCTGTCATCATTTGCCATAGCAATCACTGCGTGGTTGAGCTGACGGACTTAACAGCAGGGTGGCAGGGGCCCAGCAAATTGCAGTGCTGGGAGGGGGGCTGCTTGTTGCTACAGGGCCTCAAAGATCCGCTTGAGCAGTCCTAGCATGTCCAGCTCAGCAATTGAAGAATGTCCAAAATTTGCCCCGCGCTGCTTTCAGAGTGAAGGGGTAGTGGCCATGGGGCTTGCACACGATCAATCCCTAACAGCGCCAAACTTCCAATTTGCACCGCAAATTAAAACTTTCACTGATGGATTTGTTCCCACACATGTCAGGAGGGGTAGAATCTGGCAGGCGCTCGTGAGGGCCTTTGACTTCCACAGACATACCTATCCACAGCCTGCGCTTCAATTTCCTCGCCCTCATTTCTGTTACACTTCTCTACAGGTACCAAGAAGGTCTGGAAACTGGGTTGGCAGACGCTTTGAAAAGAAAGCACCTGTGATTCTCCAGAGGGGACATACCGACTCCCACCCTGCCGCCTATCGTGATTCCCTCTGTGCTCACGTCCACTCCGCTCCCACAGGTGCCAAGGAGGGCTGGAAGCTGGGCTGGCAGACGCTCGTGAGGGAGCTTGCGCCCCAGGACAAGTCGGGGGCCTACGTGCGCCAGAGCTACAGCTTCGTCACCAGGGAGTCAGACATCAAGGTGTGGGGCGTGGAGGGCGGTGCGCACAAGGTCTGAGAAGTATGTACATAAATGGCAACAACAGCGGGCGTTATCGCAATGAGCAGCGCAGCTGGGATCAGAGAACAGGAATTTCCACCATGGTGGCAATGGATTACAGAAAAATTAAGCTATCAAGTTATGCCTAGCCATCCACGGGCTTGATTTCGAAAGCAGCGCCACCTGGCTGCCACTCGCTGCTGGGCATGGTGCACCAGCGGGGAGACACAGGGTGGTGGCATGTGTTTCACACCTCCTCCGCACGCCTCACACTTTGCCACACCCCTCAGGCGGAGCCAGGGCGCTATCACCTGTACCTTGGCAACGCGTGCCCCTGGTGCCACCGCGTGCTGCTGGCGTACGTTCTGCGCGGCTTCTCGCAGGACACGCTTTCGGTCACACAGCTGGGCTCCGACCCCACCAAAGCCCGACGGTGAGTGGTTTCAACTGTTTTGAAGTTTTACTGGTTGCAGGGCCTGGGGTGCTTGAATCGCTACAGAGCCGGCCGCAGGATTCCATCACAGACCTTGCAACCAGCCTCTGCGTCCTAATTTTTAGCACAAGAACGTGCTAGGCGGGCTAAGTCCCCATACGCCAGCCTGTAGCTCTGTGTGTAGACCGCTCCACACTCCAAGCAACCCTCTCCTCCAACGCGCTGACCCTGTGTTCACTCTCTTGCCCCTCCGCTTTGCACGGTCACTCACAGTGGCGGGTGGATCTTCACACCTCAGCAGCCTGACCCTGTGTGGGGAGCCAAGGACCTGTGGGAGGTGTATGATACCGTCAGCCCTGGCTGGACGGGCCGCTGCACTGCACCGCTGTTGGTGGACAGGAAGGAGAAGCGCATTATCAGTAATGAGGTGTGTGGGGCAGGAATGAAGTCAGGCGAAGGATGGAAGGTTCTTGCGGGCTCTTGGATGTCACCTCAGCCCTGGCTGGACAGGCTGCTGCACTGCGCCGCTGCTGGTGGATAGGAAGGAGAAGCGCATCAAAGAGCTGCAAGGGGGAGGGTGGGATGGGGTTCTTGCAGGCACTTGGTTGCCACCTCAGACTCTTGTTCGGGCCGTTGCACCGCTCCGCCTGCTACTGGTGGATAAGAAGGATCATCACTTAAGTGGTGTGCGTTGCTTGTGTGTTTTCTGAAGGGAAAGGCATGCTTTAGTGTTGCTTTCCAGTACTAAACGAGTGATGGAGAGAGCACTGTCAGGTTCCCCCCCCCCACACACTTTCCCCACTCTTTATGCACAGAGTGCGGACATCGTGCGCCTGCTGGACTCGGACGCGATGCACATGCCAGGCAGGTGCACAGAGTTGCGTCTGCGTCCAAGCGCCGCGGAGGACCCCTCAGGCGAGATGGCAGCGGTGATAGACGCCTTGTGTGACAAGATCTACGCTGACATCAACAACGGCGTGTATGTCAGCGGCATGTCAACTACACAGGTCAGTGCTCAGTTGTGCTCAAGAAGGGCACGTGTCAGTGCTCAGGGGTGCACTGAGACTCCCCAACGAGATGGTGTTTTTCAAGGAGCATGAAAATGACGTGTATCTCCAACAGGAAGGATGAGGTTAGCGGGCTCCTTCAGCGTAATGTGCAAGACCTCGCCTTGAGCTGACGGCTGTGCCCACCGCCCTCAGCGCTGAGCCTGTTCGCCTCAACCACTGCCAGCGGTTGAGCTTTTGTAAGGACAGCGCAAAGGATTATGCTGTCTTCACCCCTCAACCTGCAAGTTTTGAGGCAACGCTCAAAGGACAATGCCTGCACAGAGCGCTAGGTGGCTTGGAGGCACACGCCTGCTTACCCGCCCTGGCCTCTGTCACACACATCCAAGGGCTGCAGCTTCCCGTCCCCGCGTCACGTGCAGGCCGCTTACGACGCCGCCCAGCAGCGCCTGTTCAGCGCACTCGACGACTTGGAGGCGCGGCTGCAGGGCAAGCGCTTCCTCATGGGTGATCGCCTCACACAGGCAGACGTCTGGCTGTTCCCAACCATCTGCCGCTTCGATGCGGTGTATGCAGGCATTTTCCGGTGAGAAATTGTTGTGCTGTTGGGTTCAGTGGGCTGCCAAGCTTCTGTGATATACAAGCTGTTGAGTCGCTGTCTACCCATGTTGGACTCTTTCAGGTGCATGTCGTCCATGCCCATACTTCTGGTTCACACTTCAACCCTTGCATCCCACACCACAGGTGCTCCCGCAAAGCCATTCGTGTAGACTACCCCAACCTGGCGGCCTGGATGCGCGACATGTGGCAGCTGCAGCTACCAGGCTTTGCGCTGCAGGTGGGTGAGGGAACAGGGTGACTGTTGTTTGTTACAAGGCTGTGCAAATGCTTGGTTTGGTAGCACCAATGCTGTGAAGCAGCTGATCCCTGGATGGATGTATGCTGTGAATGCAAGTCAGTGTCTGACACGGCACCTCTCAAACTGCCTGTGGTGCGCTCAGGTGAAGGACTCTGTAGACATCGACGCAGCGCGTGCGTCTTATTATACCAGTCTGTTCCCTCTCAACCCGTCTGGGATAGTGCCATCTGGCCCCAGGGCAGCTGACCTGCAGCTGGGGCAGCCAGCTGGGCGGGGTGACAGCAGCTCAGTGCCAGACTGCTGCATTGTTCGTGGTAAAATGATGGGCGGAGAACAAGCTTGAGAAGGAGAGCCGGTGGACAGGAAAGGATGTAAGTTGTTGATGCTCGGTGTTTACGTTGGCATGGCCTTCCAGCAGGGCTGCTAATGTCGACTTGGCCACCTGACATAAACATCCTGTTGCACATTGCTGGTGTGGGGGTGCAACCCGTTGCGAGCCGCGTGACTGGCAATTGCACCGAGGGCGAACGTTTGCACCGCGGCCAGTTGGACGAACAACAGAAACGCTGTCGTTCGAAGCAGTCTAAGCCGGGGTCGCTAAGCAACAATGTCCGAGCCTTTGGGGCTCAACTCTGTCATCGGGTGCGCTGCAGCATGTGCAGCGCCGATTCATGCTCCTGCAGGGTCGCTCTTCTCTGCAGCACACATGTTACCCATGGTTGCATTGCAGGCCTGTGACGACGCTGCCCCATGCGCATGCATGCGCAGGTTTTGCGGCACTGTGGAGGGCGGCTTGCTGACGCACACCGATGGCCGCACTCTCATTTACCCGCTGGGTAGCACCATCGTGCTGCGCGACAAAAAAGACCCCCGCGCCCAAGAGTTTCTGCAGGGTCACTCAGACAAGGTGAAATCCTTGTCATCTTGCACATGGCAAGGCAAGCATGGTCAAGTACACCTGCTCTCGTCAGTTGCGCATGGGCCTCACCTGGTTTCGCTCAACATGTCAACCAGGTCTCATGTCTGGCGCTGTCCAAGTCCGGCCGCTACCTGGCATCGGGCCAAATCACGTACATGGGCTTCACAGCCGACGTGATCATCTGGGACTTGGAGTCGCGCCAGCTGCTCCACCGGCTGGCGCTGCACAAGGTGCGAAGGAGCAGCACGAGTGTTCGCGACGCAACGTTGGCACACGTCGCACGTACGCAGGCAATATTGCAGCATGGTTCACCGCTTACATGGGCTGTATCATGGGGATGATCATGCAGGTCAAGGTGCAGGCACTGGACTTTTCGCACGACGAGCGCTACCTGGCGTCACTAGGTGGCCAGGACGACAACGCACTGGTGAGAGCAGCAGCATCAATAGCAGCAACAGCAGTAGCAGCAGCTACCACTTGCTTGTGGTCAGGGCGCTGATCACCGACAAGGGATTCTCACATCACAGCGGCCAGCAAGCCACGTGCGCATCAGCAGGTCCCACAGCATTATCAACTTTGTACAGAAACAGGAGCGGAGATGTAATCAGCATGGATATTCATGCACACGCAGGTGCTGTGGGACGTGCAGAGCGGGCGCGCCATCTGCGGCAGCCCTGCACACAACCAGTTCTCGCTGTGCCTCAAGTTCTTCAACAACCGCAATGACAAGCTGGTCACCGCCGGCAACTACAACCTCCAAGTGTGGGAGTATGACTTGCCCAACAACAAGCTGCGGTCCACCGAGGCCCAGCTGGGCCTGCTGCAGCGCATCTTCAGGACTGTATGTATAGACAGGGACGACCAGTTCGCATACTGCGGCACGACCACAGGCGATGTCCTGCAGGTGCGTGGGTGATGGTCAACAAGACCACGACAGCAACGGCAAAGAGGGCAGGCGTACGGAAGGGACCTGCGTGGGTGTAAAGTGATGGCAGGGCAAGGGATAAACTCAAAAACTCCTTTGCGTTGGCAGCATTCCCTATTGAGCATCGTTGCTCTTGTCGGATTCCAATCCCTGTCGCCGCCTTGCTCCCACTGCCACCCTGCAGATCGGGCTTGAGCGCGTGCTGTTCAAGAACCAGGGCCCGGGCAAGGACATGATGCAGCTGGGTGCGACAGCGGCCTGTGAGGTGCCTAACGGCGACATCATTGTCGGTGGCGGCGACGGCTCTATCGTTGTGACGCGCCCCACCAATGAGCACATGCCCAGCAACCCTAAGATGCTCAAGCGCATGCCCAAGCTGGCTGCCGCAAAGCTGGAGGGCGCGGTGACCAGCATCGCGCTGGAGGGCATCGCCGGCAAGGCCTGCACCTTCTACGTTGGCACCGCCGCCTGCAACATCTACAAGGTCACCTACGAGCCAGGCACCGGCAAGTGAGTAATTTGGTGGCCCTGGGCAAGGCTAGTCGGCAAGCTTAGTCAAGCCCGGTCAAAACAGGGGAGGCCGTGCACTGCATCAATGTTTGCGAAACTGCAAGCTGCGCTGCTACAAGCCCTTGCGCTAAGCCCTGCTCTCTGTCCCTGTCCCCTACTCCCGCTTCTTTAGGCTTGTTGAGGAGCTGGTGCAGACGTCACACAGCGAGCGCGTGAACGACCTCGCCTTCCCCTACGAGTTCAGCGACGTGTTCGCCACCTGTGGGCTAGGCTGCATCCGCATCTGGCACCTGACCACATGCAGGGAGCTGCTGCGCATCAGCGTGCCCAACTTGGAAGCGCACTGCGTCACATTCTCAACGGTAAGGAAGGCAGTGGCATGGCGCAGGTGGGGTTGTTGTTGTCAAAGATCACTTGATGGCTGGGCGGGCTGCTGAGTTTGCTGCACCATTGTTTCAAGGCACGCTATGTAGCAGGGAGAGCAGGCTGCATTGAGCGCAGCAAGACCGCAGGATGGGATGGGGTGCAGATGTGGCGAGCTGCTACACGTCTTTCATTATCTGACAAGTCGCCCACCAGCAGAGCGACCAGCCTTAAGAACAGGGACGCGAGGCACTGCATCACCAACAGCAGACCCCTCTGACCCTCTGCTCTCAATTTTAATCTTGCTGCTCACAGGATGGCAAGAGCGTGATCAGCGGCTGGAGCGACGGCAAGATCCGTGCATTTGGGCCCCAGAGTGGCAAGCTGCTCTACACCATCAACGAAGCCCACCAGAAGGCCGTAACCGCCATTGCCTGCACGTCAGACAGCAGCCGCGTCATCAGCGGGGGCGAGGAGGGGCTGGTACGCGTGTGGCGCATCGAGAAGTCGAGCCAGCCGCTGGAGGCGTCAATGAAGGACCACCGTGGCGCGGTCAACTGCATACGAATCCGGCAAGCAGGTGCGTGGCATGCGCACACACTTTTGCTTAGGGTGGAACGGACGTGCGGGTGGCGACGCCTTGTGAAGTTGCAAGGGCCGCCTCCTTAGGCGAGGGGCGTGGGGCCCGTGCACCTGTAAACGTAGCCCTGCTTCCCCGCATCCCCTGCCCTGCCATACTCCTGCTTTAGCCCTAACCCAACCATGTATTTAGGTGCCCTAGCCCTGCCTTAGCCCTGATTGAACCCTGCCTTACCTCTGCTGTGACCCTGCGCTTGCAGACGACGAGTGCGTTAGCGCATCATCTGATGGCTCATGCATCATCTGGGACCTGCGCACCTACAAGCGCCGCCTCAGCCTTTTCGCCAACACATTCTTCAAGAGCGTCATCTACCACCCTGACGAGAGCCAGCTGGTGACGACCGGCACAGACCGCAAGGTAAGAGGGGCGTAGTGACAAGGGCGGGCAAGAAGCCAGTGTGGAGCGGAAGGTAGGACATGTGTTGCCTTTCGAGAAACAATCACAGCAATAAACAGCAACGATTGCCGCCCAGGAAGGGCGATTGCTAAAGAATTGCAAACTCACCCACCACCGTGCTTGCTGCTGATCCACAGATCACCTACTGGGACGCCTATGACGGTCAGGCCATCCGCATAATTGACGGGTCTGACAACGACGAGGTCAACGCCTTGGCAGTGGACCGGGACGGGGAGGCCATCATCAGCGGCGGCGGCGACAAGCTCGTCAAGCTGTGGGGCTACGACGAGGGCCACTGCTACTACATAGGTGTTGCGCACAGCGGCGTGGTGACGCAGGTGGCGGTGACACCTGACAAGAGCAAGGTGGTGTCTGTGGGCGCGGAAGGAGGCATCTTCATTTGGGACTTTGCAAGGCCCAGCACTCTGGCCGACCTGTGAGGGTGGGGAAGCTGAGCCTTGCGGATGGACTCGCAATCACCTTGCACAAGGCGTCTTGTCAGTGATCAGTCTTGGTCAATGCTCAAGTGCAATTTCGTCAGGCTTTGCAGGGCGCACAGGCGCCTGCTGTGGTCTGGGTTGCAACAGCCCATCAATGTCAGCGAGCAACAGACTGCTGACCCCCGACACTAGGTTAGGCATTTACTTCTATGGCGGAGTTCACGCTGAGGACATGTATACTGGCTGCAAATTGTCATGTGATACACACTGTTTTTGCAGCATGCTACAGGATCTCCTGTTTTGCAAGGAAAACAAGCTGGGTATCTCCCCACTCGGGCAGCCCTCAAGATTCACTTCACTGACGCACTCTGCGCCCCCTGTGCAAGCGCCCATGGAGGCCTGCGATGGATGCCGTCGCCTTGCTTCCCGGCCGCTGCCTGAGGTGCTGCTGCAGGTCTCCTGCGACTCCCGGGTTGCCACGCTCACAGTGCAGTTCGTGCGCCGCATCGTGGAGCGCCTGCTGGAAGCGCCCACAGCAGCCACCAGCAGCAGCAATCAGCCGCAGGATCAGCTGCAGCACGCCAAGTTCTGCCGCCGAAGCGACCGCCTGACGGCTGTGTTTGGTGTTGAAGACGCATGCACCCCCTTGCACCAGGGCTCTCGCTGCTGGGCAGTGCTGTGCAGTGCAGCACACCACCTGCAGCGTGCATGCGGCGTGCAGGTCCACATCCGTATGCAGAGGGCTGCAGCGAAGCTCGAGCAGGCAACCCATGATCATGTGAACGGAGACAACCACAGCTCAGCTGCAGTGCGTGATGGCAGCAGCAGCCAAGAAACACAGCAAAAAGTAGCTTCAATAGAACCACAGCCCTCGGAACAGGCACCAGCATCAAGCTTACACCAATCCCTGAATGCCAGCACCGGCAACAGCACCCAGGTCGGGCACGAACAGGACAGTGCCTGCTGCATACACTCCTTGCACCTGACGTGGCACACGCACCAGGGCGCAGCGTTGGCTGACGCCTGCGCTGGCCTGCTGGCCAGCTGGTACCCGAGCCATGCAGCTGCCGGCACCGGCGGCATGCCACACAGGCTAGCCACACACAGTGGCAACAGCCTTTCTAACCTGCGCACAGTCACGGCAGCGGCAGCAGCATCAGCATCACTCAACAGCATCATTCTGGGAACTCAAGAGCGGCAGCTTGCGTCCTGGTTGCTGCAGCAGGCGATTGACGGCAGTAACGAGCTGCTGGCAGCGCTGCCGCTCATGCTGCCGCCGCGCTGGCAGCCGCACGGCCAGTCTGAGTTCCAGGGCAGCGCCGTCCTCACTTTAACCAACGCTTCAGGGATCTTTCTGTGTGTGTGCGTGCGCTCTGTGGCGCTTGTTAGATCAGGCAACAAGGCCAAGGCGCTGAGTCTGACCTGGCCTGGGCGGTTTGGTGCGGCGGCTAAGGCTGCGCTCAGGGGCCCGCCAGGACAGGCAGAGGACCAGGCAATACACCGCAGGCGTCAGAAGCGGTACGCGGTGGCGCAGCAGGCGGTCAGACTCGCAGCTCAGCTGCAGGCGCTGCTGCCGGAAGGCGCGCTGGTGTTTGCTGCCACGTGCACCAGCGTGACCGAGGGACTGCAGGTCGCAAGCGCCAAGTCGCGAGACAAACCGCGCACGGCGGCGGTGCTACGCCTGCTGCTCGGCCTGCAGGCGTCTTGGCCGCCGCCCGACGAATTGTCGGGCGAAGCCGCGGTGCGACGCTGCCGCATGTGCGGGCAGCCGCTGGATTCGGACAGCAAGGCGTCGGGCAAGCGTGGCGGCAGAGCACGGCGGCACAGGTGCCACCCCGCAGCGCTGGCGGCGGCATCTGAGCAGGCAAGGAGGGAGCGTACCTGGGGCGCCAGCTGGCTGTCTGCTGGCTGGTGGTGGCCTGGCAGCGCACGGGAGGGTGGTCAGGCTGAGCCCATGTCTGCGCTGCCGAGCACTGCGCTGATGGTGGCCACAGCAGCGGCTCTGGGCCTGGGGTGCTACCTGCTGATGTCTCCTCGCACACGCATACGGTCATCTTCGTGAGCCTTGGAAAGGGAGTGGCTGCAGTGAACTGTATTCATGTGCCACAGGTGTGGGCACAGTTTGCTAGCACGGTTTGCTAGCACGGTGTGGATAGCCCTGGTGAATTTTTTAGCAAAGTTTTTTCAAAGCTCGCCGCAGAACTGAGCAGCTAAGTTCTGTCTGCCATTGGTTTCACGCCCATTCGTCGCTTCGCGAGTTGCTGGCACTGCCGCACCTTGGTATGGTCAACTCTGGCGGCATTTGCTGGTGGCATTTATCATATTCTTCGTCCCGTCAGGTTCAGGTCGCTGTGCCGTTGGATAACTCAGGCAAGCAATTTGAATGCCCTTCCACATTCTGCAGCAGCTGTAAGGATACTTGTGCAAAGGTGCAAGGTGCATTTGCAAGCACAATTGGCGCCCACACCTTTACACTCTGGCAGCCCTGCAGACGCAGGAATTCGGTACGAGCCATCCTGCGCCGCGCTCTATGTGCAGCAGTTGTTGCTGATTCGCAGCTGGGAAGGCCGTTCTGTCGAATTGCCCAAGCTCCTTCGCACCTTCTGAACCAACTGCTGCTGGCCTGCATCATCATCATCGGCTCCTTGCAGCAGCAGCGCGGCATTCTATGGGCGCGTGGCGTCAGCAGTTGGGCGCCCTGTAGGCTGGCAGCGCCCACCTGACCAAGCCATCGTGAGACCCACCCACGCAGCACAGCAATTGAGTGCAGCTGCTCCATGGCTGCGGACGACGGCACACAGCAGCGCGCAGAAAGCCTGGAGAACGCGCTGGACCTGCGCTCCAACCCCGTCCTGCCCAAAGGCCAATGCGTGTACATCCAGTCAGGGGACCCTGGCGACTTCGACGGTGCGTCGCGGCTACATGCTGCAGCCGCTCATGTGCGCAGCAGCGTCTCATGCATGTGCTATTGCTCCTGGCTGCCTTATACCAGGGTATTTGATTGGAGTGGCTGGTGCTGAGCTGGAGCGCCGCACCAAGGACCTTATATTCGCGCTGGTGGTGGGTAGCAGCAGCCATGCATGCAGTGGGCACGCACCCATACGTATATGCCATGTCACAACCAGCTGGGTCAGCTATGCGCACTCCACGTGCCGGCAACCCATGCTGCCATGTGCTGCCCATGCACAACCGCCCGCCAGGTACCGGAGCGTCGCGCATGCCCTAACAGAGGCGAAGTGGACGTCAACAAGCATGACGCCAAGTTCTCAGAGTCGGTGCTGCGGACATCAGGCCTGCTGTTCCGCAGCCTGTGCCCAACAGCAAAGATCGTGCGGTGAGAGCCAGCATGCACTCAGCCCACGCACACACGGTGGCGTGTCGGGTGTATGGCAGCTTGGCACAGCCCCACGTAGGTCTTTGTCCTTAAGCTGGCAGTCAAGCGGCAGCAGCAGCAGTCCCAGCAGCTTTCAGCCGGTCCTGGTGCCTGGAACGTGCTTTCCAACCAGCCTTTCAAGCAGCGGCCTCACCCTTCACTTTGCCGTTGTCTCGCACTTTCACGCACCTCAACCAGCTGCAGCTTCACACCTTCTCACACCTGCCCTTGCTGCTGACCGCCGTTCTCACCTTCCGCACTCCTCACCTGCACCGTATTCCTCACAGGGGCCCGCTGAACAAGCGTAACGTCATCCCTCTGAAGTTCATCTTCTCTGAGCCCGAGAAATACGGGCCACTGGTGGAGAATGGGGAGCAGGAGTACACAGGTGTGGACAGCATGTTTCATAATGTGCACTACCTCATCGTGACCGCCATCAAATCACCTTCAAATGACTTGACTCGACAGCAACTGTGGCGTTGCCCATTTAGGCAGGCGGGCAGGCAGGCCCCTGCAGGGCGCTGTTACGTGACCTTCATTGAACAAGGGTCACGCCACAACCTCCGCCCACGCTTTGCCATACCTGATGATATTTTCGCGAACGTTCCCACACCTTCTCCACACAGAGCCCATCTCCTGGCGGTCTGTCATGGACCTGGCGGAGATCGTCAACCGGTCAGACGTGACGTCCGTGATCATCGACATGCACGGAAGTGTGGGCTACCTGCCACTGCTGGCGACCGTGTGCCCCTCGCTGGGACCCAAGCTGAAGGTATGCCTGTGCAGCTGTCATGAAGCACCGCATGCCCACGTGCGGCAGGTGGCATGCTTGCGCAATGGGTGCGCCACCCCTGCTGGACGTCCAGGTGGATGAAACGAGATGTGTGCAGCTGTGACCGCTGCCTCACTTCCTCTTTGCCTGCACTGATGCTACCGACACACTGCCTGCATGCTGCCCTAAGAAACGACAAGCATTTCGCTGTTGTGTGCAGCTGTGACTGTTGCGTCCCTTTGACTTTGACTGCGCTGATACCATCATCACCCCGCCTGCGTGCTGCCCAAACAGGCGTCAGGCATGCCTGTGGTCATTATGGCGGGAGTGTACGCAGAGACGGAAATGCTGACGCTCAGGCTGCCTGGCAGGTGCGTAGGAGCAGCTTGGACAGGGCCAGAGCTAGCTGCGTGGCATGGGGAGGGCTAGTGCAGATCTAGGGAGAATTGGGCAGGGTAGCGTGGGGAGGGCGGGGGTCGCATGGGCAGAGATGAGGTGGCACGGAGGGGGCTAGAGTGGCAT
>JAWZTI010000592.1:0-14420 GCA_039880955.1 Chlamydomonas urium
TGTGGGCGTGGAGGTTGCAATTGCTTGGCTTGGGCCTGCTTGTCATTGCAGGACATTGCAGGACACAGTCAGTTGGCAGCCATGTCTTGCGAGAGGCAAACATATGATCATACAACAAGGAAAAGACATGCCTTGCACACAGGAAAAGGTATGCTTTTTGCTTTGCAAAAAGGAGAAGGCATTTCTTGTTGTACGCGCAGGTGACATGACTTGAGACTACTCCATCAGAGATCAAACCAAGAAGCACTTACCCGCGCTGGTTGGGGCAGGAGTTGGGACGAAGGGGAGGGGCGTCCAGCCATCATCTGTGCGAGCAAAAGCGGCAAGGTTGAAAAGATGTGCGGGTTTTGACAACAGGACACAGAGACCTGTTGGCTTTTCAGTGTACACCCTGGCATAGGGGTGGATTCAGGGGCAGGGTAGGCAGGGGTGGAGGGCCTCGAGGAGAGGGGCAGGTAGGACGGGGGCAAGGGGAGGGGCGGAAGGAGGGAGGAGGGAGGAGGGAGGAGGGACGAAGGTGGAAAAACAAAGGAGGAGCAGGGACAGGGGCGAGGAGGGAAGCTTCCCTTAAGGAGGGAGGAAACCTGCTTAGGGAGGAGGGAGGGGCTCTTTCCACGTCCTCACAACCTGCAGCTGCCACAACGGCCCGTGGGTCACCCTTACCAATGCTGCCTACGCGCTTCATTCACTGGGGTTGCAGCGGCTGCCACTGGTTGCGATGGGCGATGCCTCCAGCTGCCACGGCAGTGGCACACTCCCAGGCCTGTGCAACCAGCAGTCAGCGCTGTCCGCTGCCGTTGCCGCGGTGTACGTGAAGCTCTGACAGACGGAGTCGCGACAGCACTGCGTTGCGCAGTCAATGGAAACGATGACACCGGGGCGGGCATAGACCGATGCGCCAAAGTAGCTGGGGCCGATGATGGCGCCGCTGACGCGGGTGCAGGGCGCACCTGCCAGGGGAAGGCGCAGGAGGGAAAGGGAAAAGTGAACGTGGTGCGTTCGGAGGCGTGGAGTGAGGAAGTCCTCGCAGCGGTGGGATGACTTGGGGAAAGTGGTGAAGGTGCAGGAGGAGCGCAGCGGATCTGAGGCGATTAAGGTGATGGAATGGCAGGATTAACCAGACGTCATTGACAGGCAGATGTCGACAGACCGCTGCGCTCCTAGGACCAGGCCTGGCTGGGCAGGTGGGGGGGTAGCGGCCATCGCAGAGCAGCTTGCAACCAAGGTAGGGGTTCCGTGCTGTGTTGGTCGGCCCAGTAGGATGGGGCCATGTGTGAGGGCCAGGAGCCTCGGCCTGGCAGGCACATGCATCGCTGCCGCAGCTGGCGCGGGCACGGGCGGCCCAACTGATGCGGGTCGCTGCGCTCAGCGCTCCAGGTAGACGACAGGGTTCCGCTTACAGCTTCGTGTCATGCATGCTTACCTTGACCCGCAACATAGGAGGCTGCGACGCACAGTAGCAGCGCCATCAGCGCGCCAGACGCAGGTATATATTTTCGCAGCATCTGCACAGGAGGGGACGGCGCGGGGGCTGCCGCATCAGAGCAATGCTGTTGCGCATCGTGGCGCCCACGCGATTCCATGGCCACCGCGTACGTGAAGGAGGCTGGCGACAGGCTACAGCATGCATGCAGATGTTGCGCTGCAGCAGCAGAGGTGCGCACCTTCGCCGCTTGAGAAATCGCGGGTGACTGGAAGTCTGCCCAGTGGTGACAGGGCAGCTGTGGAATGGTGTGTAGGGCCCAGCAAAGGGTTTTGGGGTACTGAGCCATGAGTTGCGCCTTGGTGTGACACAACCATCACTCATCTTGTGCACAGACATGCGCAAAGCTGCACCCAAGCACCCAGTTGCCGTTCCATAGCCGCCTGCACGGGACTGTGGCCGCTTTGGGCGTGCGGTACTTGCTTATAGGCAGTGCATGCATGTATGCAATCGCGCGACGAGAGGCTGAGTATCGCACTTGTGGCCGCGGGGCATCAGGGCAAGCCATATGTTCGATGGTGCAAGTGGCGCGTTCAAAATGGTGCGCTTGCGTGTGAAGATTCGTCAACATCACAGGCGTCCGGTGGCTAGCCACACTCCAATGATGCTCAAATGTGGGCAGGTAGCAGCAAAGTGCGTGGTTGCAGGTATCAAGCCAGTCCATGAGGAAGCGAAATTGAAAACGCCGCGGCCCTGGGTTTGCAGTTGTCAAAAGCGGGGCATATGAGAAAGAAAGAAAGAAAGAACTACGCCCTTGGGCGTGAGTTAAGGAAGGGAATGGTCCGCAGGCAATTTTTACCAGGTACTTTGGGCATATGAGTGTCATGTGACATGAAGTCATGTCTGAGCAACGCGTTGTGGAGTGGTCAGGCGCCATTACACGCCATAGGGGCACATGGGGCCTCACAAGTTGTGACTCACAACCAGGGCTGCACCAGGGACACATGCACGCTTGCTAGCAACCTCTGACCCCCAGGCCACACACGTGATTCAAACTGTACCTGTCAGTATGAATCTGCTGAGTGTGCACCATGCTGACATGTACATTCGGCAGGGCTGAGCATAGCAGGCAGAGCGTTGTGATCCACAACTTGCGATACATAACTTTGCAAATCAGCAATCAGCGACTCTTCAGCAAGGCACTGGACTCTGCCCGCCTCATAGTTTTACAGCATGCAAGATACATGGGATGAAAGATGGGCAACGGCCATTCACCTTGTGACCAAGCCAAGTACCAAGCAGGACAACAGCACAGAACAGCTGCAAGAGAGCGAGACGAAATCAACGACCTATTTTCACAAACATGACAGATGACGGTGACAGATAAGGCGGACAAAGGAAAGGCACTGTCTGCGCCTCGCATGCCTAGCCGGTCACCAGCGCACTCTTGTAAAGTGCGTTACACAGACACCCCCAGCCGCCCTGCCGCTTGCTGATCAGATGAACAAGCAGGTGCAACAACCAGCAGGCTGGAGGATGTTACAGCCAACTGGGCCTTTCCAATTCCACCCACGAGAGGCTGAGCATGTTACAATTTTACCTACCACACAGGGATGTGGCTGCCGGCAGGCTGCCGGCAGCGCCATGCACACAGTGCTGTAACCTGCCGCTCACAATCAGAGCACACCGCACCTACAGGCACACTCAACGCTCTGTGCCACACATTGCACACCATGCAGGGGGCGGCTGCAATCATATGCCATAAGCAAGCCCTGCAAGCAGATGCACTCACGTTGATTATGAGCACCTGCAACTGCATGCCACACTGCCACCTGCCCTTGTGCAGCTGACGCTTGAACAAGGGGGCAGGTGGATGAACACATGCTGAGAGGGCCTGGCAGCGCAAGGCCCCATGTGCACTCGCTGCGTGGTATGCCTGGCTGCTGAAGTTTTGAGCGCAGGCTGACTGTGCACCGACAGACGCATCAAGTCTGAGGAGGCTGCGCGCCCCGCTGCATGCCCTGCACTGCCACCTGCCCTTGTGCAGCTGCTGCTGACCCTCAAAACGCGAGGAGCCTGCGTGCCCCGCTGCATGCTTTGCCTCTGGGCGCTTAGCGGGGGCTGCGAGAGCGGCTGTACGAGCGTCCACGGCGGGGCCGGGGAGACGGCGAGCGGCGGGGTGGGCTGCGGCTGCGGTCGCGGCCACGGCCACGATCGTAGTCGGGTGAGCGGCTCCTGCAGTGCAAGAGAGGTGGAGGACGCAAGTGACAGGCGGGTGAGTGCATGCCAGGGAGGAAGTGGAGGAGGAGCGTCACAGTTTAGTGAGTGCATGCAAGGGAGGAAGTGGGAGAAGGAGAGTAACAGGTGGGCGAGTACATGCAAGGAAGGAATCCAACACTCCACCTCCAGCCCCACATCCTCTACCCCCCAGTAACTGAAGGGAACAGAACACTGCCCCACCTACCTGGCGCGGGGCGGGGGACTGTCGCGGCGGCGGGGCGCGGGGCTGCGGCTGCGGACATCCCTGCGGTCACCCCCACGGTCATCATCGCGTGGCGTGAACGGCTTGCCGTACTGCACGGCGATGGTACGGCCCATCAGCTGCTTGCCATGCGCGTCCTCCAGAGCGCGAATGGCATCCTTGATGTCATCGAACTGCATGGGGACAGCAGGGGGCACAATAAGTTGGAGCTCGAAGGACAGCAGCAGTAGGTGGGGGTTGAAGCAGGCGTTGGCTGGTACTGCATGTCCTGCAGGGCGTGGATGGTGTCCTTGCTGTTGTATTGCTGAACCATGGAGGAGAGGAGGGGTGCGGCAAAGCATCAGGAACTGCGGTATATGGAATGAGCGGTCAGCAGCTTCTATCAAAGCCTCTCCAGCTGCTGCACCCACTTTCACTGCTCACCTTCATTGTATTCTGTGGGTCAAACAATCAGCACTTCTCAAGGGCCTCCGTGCATACCGCGCTGCACTAAGAGTGAGTTCCGCCTTCCGTGCCCTCCGACAGCTCGCGTACCTGAATGAACGCGTAGTTCTTGCGGATCTCCACCCGAGTGATGCGGCCGTAGATGTCAAAGAAGCGCTCAATGTCTCGCTCCCTCACCCGTTGCACATCAAAGTTGACCACAAACAGCGTGTCGCTGGGGCGCGTCTCGACCTTGCGGTCGCTCTCGGCTTGCTGTGCAACAGGAAACGTGCAACAGAAAGACGGGGCGACACATTTATGTCAGTGGTCACTAGCAGTACAGACTGTGTTGCTAGGGCGCGCAATCCACTCTGCGGTCGCCCTCTGCTTGCTGCAGTGTTCACAATATGATAACCTCAGACATCCAGCCCTAAACCCTAAACCCTAAGCCCCTCCATACCACCTTGCCTTCCTGCTGTACCCCCTTTCACCCCCGCCGCACCTTGGCCCACTGCACTTTCAGGCGGCGGCGCTTGTAACCAAACTCCAAGTCGTCCAGCTTGCGGATGGCATCCTCTCCATCACGGCGGTCGCTCATGTACACAAATGCAAAGCCTGGGTGTGGGGAAAGTGTGAGGCAAAGCGCATGTGCGGTGAGGCAGGGCAAACGCAAGGAAGAAAGCAAGGAAGAAGGTATTCGTCAGATAAGAAGCCAGATGAAGCAAAGCCTTGGTGGGGGAAGCGCACATGTGATTGAATGCATGCGAGGCTGATGAGGATACCAGGTGGCAGTGTTGAAACAGGCAACAAGGGCAGCATATGGCGAGCGAAGCGACCATGGATGCTGCTTGTCCACTTCCAATGCATGTGGTGGCGTGGGGCAGAGATCGCAGCAGGTGGCACGTATCAGCAGCCTTGGCATGCGATGCCAGCAAAGATGTTGCATGTGATGCGCACACACCTGGTGGCTCACATTGTCAATGTCATGCAGTCATAATTGATGATGGCAGGTCAGGATTGTCACATAGGGCAGGTGTATGCGAAGCCAATGTGTTGAGACTGGGTCGGTTGCGGTGGTTGTGTTGATTGTTGTAACCCGTACAACAGCTGCATGGCCGCAAAGTTCTGACGGGGTTGGCGTACTGGCGGTCTAAACAGGCGTTGTCTAGTGTGTTGGCGCGCTGGTAAGAGGAAGAAAGAAACGGTGCCACATTGCCCATGGTGCTGCGAAAACGAGCGTGGCGTCTGCTGGACTGGCTATGCATGCAGACACTGCCAGTCCCTTCTAGCCAGCAGGCGTCTCGCCCAGCGGATCTCAATGACATGAAAGACCGTTGACGCAACCAGTGTTGTCTGCATGCACTCGTCTCATTGCATGCGCTCGGCATGAGAGCACAGGCCATGCCGATCACTCACCCGTCTTCATGTCGATCCTGTCCACGCGGCCATACCTGCGCATGCATGCACGCCACCAGCAACTTCGTGAGCATGGGACGCTAGAGCAAGACACTTCTTGCATGCTGGACCTTGCAGGTGGCGCATGGATGCAAGCGCACTTTTCGAACAGCCTGATAATTTCCTTCTCCTCTGCACGACGAGACCATCATCACAGAGAGAGCGCACGTCAGCGAGTCTACATCCAGATGATGGCGAGGCAACAGTCCAGCCATGGGCGTCTGCCGCGTATGCACCCAGCACGGCCGTTGCCGTTGCGTATGCAGCGTACCTGCATCATACTCGAAGTTGCCGCAGAAAATCGGCCGATCGGGTCTGTCGCCCATTTCTGCTGCTCTCTTGGTTGCAAAACCCGCGGAGGCGAAGCAGTGTCTGCGAAGTTGTAGCGAGGGGGCATTGCGTGCTGCCTGACAGGGTCAATTTTGCGGTCTGGAAAGTGTGGGCTCGATGCTTTGAAAAGTGGTGTCCGGGTACTGAATAGGTTGCCATGCAACACGATCCTTGCCACATGTCAGGACCTGTTTCAGCAGCCCCGACAGGAGCCACGGGACTGCTGCAGCTTCATCCTGACCTGCTTCACAAGATCTGGACCATGCTTGACATTCGGCTTGCTGATCAGCACGCGCTACGCTGCACATGCAGGGCCATCAGGGAAAGCAGCGATGCATGGTTCAGCAGCCTGCAGATCCAGGCAGGAGGAATCCTGCCTCTATTTCCCCGTGCACCTGCAGAACTGGCGCGACAGCTTGCTGACACAGCGGTCATGCACCTGTCCTGCTTTCCAAGGACAGCTGTGCTACGGCGGCTGGTTTGGAGGTGTCACTTGGAGGCAGATCCCGAGCACTATGATTCCAGGCACCGTGCCGAATGGGAACTGCAAGAAACGACGGCTGCGAGAGATCTATTGCCTATGTCCTTGTTCCAGACTCGACACTGCCTTGCCGCTGTCACTAGTCTGCCGTTTACAGCACGGTGCGTTGGAGGGGCATGCAGCAAGCAATTAACTAAACGCAAGATGCCTGAAAAGCAGCTGAGCGTCACACTTCTGCTCTCCCCCTCCTCCCCGCCTGCCGTGGCACTGCGCAGGACTTCAGCTGCGGCGACGCCGCTGCCCTTGTCGAGCACTGCCCGCAGCTGCAGCACTTGGCTGTCCATGAAAGTGACGTCGTTGGCCCGGTCTTCGCTCCCCTGCACCGCCTGGCCTCCTCCTCCCTGCACCTTCATAACGTACGCACTCCGTTGTCCCACATGCCCATGCTCTTAGACTCCCTCTCAACCCTTACTCACAAAGCTTGTGGTGCACAGCTTGCCTGACGATGAGCAGCTTGCCAGGGCGTTTGTCCCGCCTGCCTCGCCCTCCCTGATGCCATGGCTGTCGCGCCTGGAGCATTTGCAACATCTGTGTCTGCAGTTGAGTAACATTGGTGAAGACGATGGCACTGCAGCAGGGCAGTTGCTGGTCCAGCACATCAGCTGCATGCAACATAAGGCATTTGCATTAGAGGGCGTCATCCACATTGTAGGGCGCGTAGTAAAACGGTCAAACGGGGCAGGGTTGCATCTGCCAATGCTGCATACACCGTGAGATTGAATGGACGGACATGTTTGTTTCAAATGCCTGCTTGCCGCTCGTCTGACTCGCTTGCGGCTTGCGCAGACTTATCAGTGCCCCTTGCCCTCTCCCTGCCCGGCCCTGGCGTGCGCACCCAATCTGACAGAGCTGAAGATCATCGAACAATTGCTGGACACACCGCTCATTCGCATGCATGCGGCCATGTCCAGGCTTACATCCCTCAGTCAACGCATTGAAGCCAGACTCTGACCTCAGCCATCTTACCTGCAGCTGGTATGTGAGGATGGATGAGGACGTGTTGCTGCAGCAGTTGGTGTGGCTGCCACGTGGTATCCGGGGCCTGCCGCATGGGCATACCTTCAAGTGGGCGCTGCAGGAGGGCGACATGCTGAAAGGTGCATGCAGCCTGCTGCGGCGCGCAGCGCAGCTGTTTGCAGAGAGCCCCGGGTCAGCCATTTCGCCCCCTGCCTCGCCACTTCTGCACTCAGCTCGCAGTCCTTATCGACGCTGAAGCCCTGAAGGTACTGCTGCAGGGGCGAGAGTGCCTGGCACAACAGCTCCCATGCTCTGGGCTGCGCTGCCCCGTTGCCCAGCGGTCCTGCATCAATTGGCTTGGCGCACAGCGTCGCCTGCACAGCGAACTTGCTCCAGCCAGAGGTACGCGTGCTTCTGATTGATCCCCGTACCCCTGGGCTGGACAACTTTCTGGAATCGTTGGGCGAGACGGCGTGGCTGGACAACATCGGCCTTAGCCAAGATCTTCACTCAGTAGATGGCGCTCCTGTGTCCAGCGGCATTGTTGCAGCGTTGCACGGGGTGCTGGTGAAGCGGACAGCTGTGGGGCGGCGCCTCACGGTGTTTGCTGGTGGACTTCTTACTAAGGATCAACAAGCAGGCAGGCAGCACAGCACGGGTTAGAGGCCGTGGTGGTGTTTTGATAGGTGGCTGATGGACTGCTTGAACTGCACGATTCATGGGGCTTCGAAGACCCGGAGAGGTAGGGGTCCTTTTGTGCCGTTGGGGCGCCCTACGGACTGTTTCAAGGGCTACCAATAAGCTCACACATCCTTAGAGTGCTCGCTTGCTCGAGTCTCTGCTTGAGAAACTGGGTACCTGTCTGAGGTGGGTTTGTGTTTGCTAGGAGGACCTGACAAGCGGAGAGATCAGTGCAAGATCAGAGCGTGTGTTGCAGCCCATGGCTTTTTCAGCATATTTTAGTGAGATGGATGCAAGTCAGGCAGGTATCTGAATCGAATGTACCAATCAGCTCATTGCCCTTGTCCGTGCACCGCGACCAGTCCGCAATAGCCCTGTGTAATGAAACATGGCGCCACTTGCGCTGGCTGCGCACGACCGCCTTTAAGTGTGTACGCTCTGCTGTTTGGCTGTGTGGCACACCGACGCATCATAACCCAGGCAGCTATCTGATACTACCAGGCTGGTAGGTATCAAAATTCATACGCTGCAAGCTTAACCAACATGGCAAGTGATTCACTTGGAAGTGAAGCAGCACTGACAGTGTTGCACTGGTGCTACAACACGTGCATGTTGCGAGTGCAGCTAAGGTAATGACTTAAAGTCATGCCCAAACCGCAGGACCTGCATCGTGGCAGGTCAGGGCCAAGCTTTGTTCCAAGCTGAGTGCATGCTACAGTTGCTCAACAGTGTACAGTCACAGCCTTGCAGACTAGAGGCTCCCCGGCACTCAGCTGAAGAGGCCTTGCAAACCTCATCGATTGCCGGTCAGCTGGTGCATGCAGGAACTAGCTGTTTTGAATGCACATTCAACTCCCACACCATGCGCACTTCGCAGGAGGAGCGTGCACGTCGGGGCCTGCACTTCAACTGATTGCCTCAGTTGCGCCTGGAGCTGGCAATCCGCACGGAGGCAGGGTTTGGGCAGCTCAGCAGCAGCCATGGCGGACGACTATGTTGACGATGGCGCCGAGGAGGAGATGGTCGACGATGAGCCTCTGACCGAGGACGATGACATGCAGCAGGACGACGATGCTGCCAGCCAGGAGACGCAGGACGCGCCTGAGATCGAAGAGGAGGTGCGCACAGAGGGCAGTCGGGTTTGCATGGCGCATGCGCGATGGCCCTGCACTTCATGGCGACATTCTGGAATTGCAAAAACATCCATGGCTACTGCGATGCTTCGTGCCCATGCACGGTGTGCGTGCTGCCAGGACGAGGAGGTGCTTGCAAGCCCTTCCAAACGCGCCATCGCCCAAGCCGAGCGCGAGCGCCTACGCGCCATGGCAAAAAACAAGAAGGAGCTGCTCAAGAGCATGAAGCAGCAGGAGCACAGCAACGCAGCGGCCGCAGCGGGCGAGGTGGGTACCGTGCGCACTGGCTGGCTGTCTTCATGTGCACACGTTCCGCCGCGCTCATTCCACTCCTCCCTCGCAGGCCGAGCGAGCGCGCAATAGGCTACAGTTCTTGCTCAAGCAGGCCGAGATTTTCCAGCACTTCGCGCCTGAGAACAGCAGCAAGGGCAAGTGAGTCCATAAGGTTCTGGCTAGCATGCACACATGAACCGAAGCCTGGGTGACTGCTGCTGATGATATCATTGACGGCCAGGAGTGATGTAGAGTTGCAACAGCAGCTGCCAGTGCTACGCCGGCTTCATGCAGCGTCTGCACTGCTCTGCTGCGCGAACAGGTCAAAACTTCAGCCCCGTTTTTCTCTGGCTCTGACCTCCCACCGCTCTGGTTCCCTTGCCCTAGCAGGAAGGCTGAGGCAAAGAAGGGTCGCGGCCGTGGCATGCGCGATGAAGATGACGAGGATGAGGAGCTTCTGAGGGATGAGGAAGACGGCGGCGAGCGGGCGGGACATCGCCTGCAGGTGCAGCCCTCCATCATCACAGGCACGCAGCTCAGGGAGTACCAGATGCAGGGCCTGAACTGGATGATCCACCTGTATGACAACGGCATTAACGGCATCCTGGCAGACGAGATGGTGGGTTGCTGGATAAGGGTAGGGCTGGCTTGTTGTGCTTTGACAGGATGTTCGAGGTGGAGTGTGCGAGCAAGGTTGAAGGCCTGTGAGGAGTTGGATTTAATAAAATTGCCACTGGGCAGTGCTACCCATGACACGTTGGGAGGCGAGAGGGGCTAAAAATGGCTGGGTGGGCTGGATCTGTGGGCTGTTGCGTGTCCTGTGTTGTCTGGGAGACATCTGCATGTCTGCGGCAGGGTGCCGTACCAGATCCCCATAGAGCGCTCATGACTGCCAGTTACAAAGCTTCGAGCGGGGCGCTGGCGTTCAATGTGCTGCAGCCGCTGGGATTCAGCGCTGACTGGCTGTAGGGTGTCTGTGCACTTTGTCTGAGGGTTGGCAGCAGGAGCATGTGCTGTGTGGCCTACCAGTCAGTTCTAAGTAACCGGCGGCGCCAATACTACCAATACGGCCAATAAGTAATGGCGGCCAGCTTCGCCGTTGCCAGCAACGTCACGGCACATCATCACTGCCACAGTCGTACAACTCAGCGTCCGTACCACCACGCCTTCCTCCGCAACGCTGCACTGCTCTCAGGGTCTGGGAAAGACGCTGCAGACGATCTCGCTGGTCGCGTACCTGCGCGAGTTCAGGGGCATCACCGGCCCCCACATCGTCATCACCCCAAAGTCCACGCTCGGCAACTGGTGCAACGAGTTCAAGCGCTTCTGCCCCTGCATCCGCGTCACTAAGTTCATCGGCAATGCGGAGGAGAGGGTGAGCAGGACAGCACCCCGGGGGTGCGTACTGCAGCCCAGCATGTGCCAGGGGTTGGTGGTTGTGCTGAAACCCCCCTTTAGCTCGGGTCTCATCGTGCCCCTGCGCTTCGCTGTCACACCCACAGCTTGTGTTTAGGGTATCCATTTGGCCGTGTGCCTGCTTGCAGCGCCCTCCGCTCCACCCGCTTTCAATGCTCTCTTTGCTTCCTGGTGACAGGATAACTAAGAGGCATTCAGCCTTGCCCCTGTCTGTCGCACCCTCATTTTCATACCCTCTCCATGTCGGTCGCATCCTCATTTGCCTCTGTCTGTCGCATCCTCATTTACCCCTGTCTGTCGCATCCTCATTTTCATACCCTCTCCATGTCCGGTCTGTTACCTGTAACAGGAGAACCAGAAGGCGTCCACCTGCGCCCCGGGCAAGTTCGATGTGGTGGTCACCTCTTACGAGATGGTCATCAAGGTATGGGGGCAGGATGCGGCTGAGTATTTGCTCCATGCACACCAGAATGCATGGTGTCACTGTCGCTGGTGTGCTATGATTCAGTCAACAGCGTGAAGGCTGCTTTGCGCCGCTGCCTGTCAGTGGGTCTGGGCGTTGCTTACAACCATCTCTCCGCTGCATGTGGTGCTATCCTATGCACACCCCTCCCTCGGTATGGCCGGTTGGTCATTGCACTAGGCTGCATAGGAGAAGGCCTCTAACGTCTTTTCTGCCCTCTCTGCTTGTCCCTACTTGCACCCTGCAGGAGAAGACGTTCTTCCGCAAGTTCCACTGGCGCTACATCATCATTGATGAGGCGCACCGCATCAAGAACGAGAACAGCAGGCTGTCGCAGGTCAGTCAGGGATGGGTGGCATGGGGGGAAGTGTGGGCAGGGGCGTGCACCAGGGTTTGCAGAAGGAGCAGCAAGCTGTTGCAGGTCAGTTGGGACGGGTAGTAGAGTGTAAGTATACGTGAGTGTGGGTGTTGGAAGGGGTGTACGTGATTCGTTGCAGGACTGCAGGCTGTTGCAGGTCAGTGAGGAGGGAGTGGCAGATTGTTTGCGCGCTCGAGGGTGCGCAGGGGTGAACGAGTGGGCAGGGCGTGCGCGAGGCCTTGCAGCGCAGCAGGCTATTGCATGTCAGTTACGAAGGAGTAGCAAGCGTGAGTGTGGGCAGGGGCGTGCATCAGGGCTTTCAGGGTAGCAGGCTGTTGCAAGTCAGTTAGGAGGGAGTAGCAAGCGTGAGTGTGGGCAGGGGCGTTCACTAAGGCTTGCAGGGTAGCAGCCCCTGGTTGGTGGGCAGGGGAAAGCAGGGTGAAGAAGATGCGGTGTTGGCAGCACGAGGGACTGCAACACAGCAAGGCGTCGGCAGAGTGTCCTGTCACGCATGCTGCATGGCACAATGTGTGGCCGGGTGCAGGCTACAGGGATGCAACAGCAGGCTGTTGCGCTGCTCCTTCCACCCTTCCACTCCTTTTAGCTGTGCATTACTAGGCTTATAAGGTATTTGTGCTGCTGCATGGCATCACTGCATGTATGCAGGTGGTGCGCATGCTCAAGACCAACTACCGCCTGCTGATCACGGGGACGCCGCTGCAGAACAACCTGCACGAGCTGTGGGCGCTTCTCAACTTCCTGCTGCCAGAGGTGTGAGGATGTGTGGGGAGTGGGGGAAGGAGTGTGAAAAGGGCAGAAACTTTTCATTTTCCGGCAGACCGCCCTCGTGTTTCGTGCATGCTTACTGGGCTGTATGCATGGTGAGGGTTTACTTGCGTTCCACACGTGTTCCATCCACCTCACACTTCTTTATCGCAACAGGTGTTCTCGTCTGCGGAGAAGTTTGAGGAGTGGTTCAACATGGGCGACGGCGGCAAGGAGAAGGAGGCGGAGGTGGTGCAACAGCTGCACAAGGTGTGAACGATGTGGGCGTGCGGGGCTGTGTCACCCCATCGTGTGACCTCATTTGCAATGGTGGCAACCAGAGCAGGCGTGGATAATGCAGCAGCTGTAGCTGAGGTGTGAAGGGTGTGAACCATGTTGCTCGCCAGCCCGACCCTCCATTCCACACCTAGCCACGTCCTTACTCACCTTCCTCCCTTTGTCCCGCTCCCCCTCAGGTGCTGCGCCCCTTCCTGCTGCGCCGTGTCAAGAGTGATGTCGAGCGCAGCCTCCCCCCCAAGAAAGAGACCATCCTGAAGATTGGCATGACGGAGATGCAGCGCAAGTGGTGGGTGCTCATGGGTGCATATAGCTGGGCAGACTGAAATCAGGCTGTGGGGCCTGCTTCAGGCTGTAGGACCTTGGTCAGGCTGTGGGGCCTGGTTGAGGCTGTGGGGCCTTGGTCAGGCAGCGTGGCCTGGTTTTGGGTGTAGGACCTTGGTCAGGCAGCGTGGCCTGGTTTAGGCTGTGGGGCCTGCTTCAGGCTGTGGGGCTTGGTAGTTGAGCCTGCTGCAGGGTTGACTCATCATTCACCTTTGTTTCTTTCCGTGCCCCCAGAAGCTGGTATGCCGATTGGCCGCAGAAGAATGTGCAGGCGCTTTCAGGTGCTTGGCGCAGTCTCGCTTTGCCTCCTATTTGTCTCGCTGATCTGCTGCCCTGTCCCTTGCTCACCTATGGCTCTTGCATCACTGTACCACCTTGACCGCTGTACTGAGTCGACCGCTGCACCGCCTTGACTGCTGTACTGCCTGCGTGCAGGTACGCAGGCCTGCTGCAGAAAGACGTGGAGGCACTACAGGGCGGCACCGACCGCTCCAAGCTGCTGAACGTCGTGATGCAGCTGCGCAAGTGCTGCAACCACCCGTACCTGTTTCAGGGCGCGGAGCCTGGACCACCCTACATCACCGGTGAGAAGCAGGGGTGTGTGGAAAGTGTGAAAAGTGTGAGGAGTGTGGAGAGGTTGGGAAGTGTGATGCAGCCGTGCAAGTGCCGCAGCCACGCCTACCTGTTCCAGGGCGCAGAGCCTGGCCCGCCCTGCATCACCGGTGAGAAGCAGGGGTGCGAGGCAAGTGTGGAACGTGTGGGAAGGGGGACATCGATTCGTGACGATGACGGGCTTGCCTTTCCTGAACCTTTTCCATCACAACTATGCTGTTCGTTTCTCCTTTACTTTCCGCAGGTTTCTCCCTTCCTGTTTTAATCCTCTGCATTACTTTTTTACCGCTTGATGATACCCGCCGCCGAACCTGCACCTGTTGCAGGCGAGCACTTGGTGGAGAACAGCGGCAAGATGGTGCTGCTAGACAGGCTGCTGCCCAAGCTCAAGGAGCGCGGTAGCAGGGTGCTTATCTTCAGCCAGGTGAGGGGCAGGGGCAGGGGCAGGTGTTGGTGGTAGCAGGGTGCTCATCTTCAGCCAGGTGAG
>JAWZTI010000592.1:14451-24549 GCA_039880955.1 Chlamydomonas urium
GGGAGGGGGGCAGGCTAGGCTTTGAGGGAGAGGCACAAGTACGACTGCTTGGTTTGTGGCCGCGGCTTTCTCTCTGAGACTCTGCTTGGGCCCGCTTTGTCCCTGCTGCCCCACCGCTTCCATTCAAGACGACACGCATGATTGATGTCTGGGGGACTCGTGCTTGCTCCCAGCTCGCGCCGTTCCTTTTCCAACGCCGCTGCCTCCCTGCCTCTGCTCCCCTAGGGCTGCTGCACAGAGGACTACTGCTTACTCTGCAGCTGGCGCTCTTTTCCTGCTTTAACTCCGCTTGGTCCCTGCTGCCCCGTTGCTGCCATTTAGATGACGCGCATGATTGATGTGCTGGAGGACTACTGCCTGTTCCGTGGCTGGGGCTACTGCCGCATCGACGGCAACACCAGCGGCGACGACCGCGAGAACATGATCGACGACTTCAACCGCCCGGTGGGTGGCATTCCCACAATTGTGGGGAACAGAGACTGCTGAGAGTATGTAGGTGCATCATCCGGCAAGGGCGCAACGTGTCTGTGCTTTTTTCATGCACCTGTGCTGGTTACATGCAACCGTTCCCCGTCTGTCCCTGCACAACAGGAGAACAACAGGTTGGTGTTCCTACTGTCCACACGTGCTGGTGGCCTGGGCATCAACCTGAACCTCATGAGATGTTTGGCTGATGCATCACACTTATGTGCCTTCCCTTTGTCCCTGTCGCACAACAGGAGAGCGACAAGTTTGTGTTCCTGCTGTCCACACGTGCTGGCGGCCTGGGCATCAACCTGGCGACAGCTGACATCGTCATCCTGTATGACAGCGACTGGAACCCACAGATGGATCTGCAGGTGTGGACACGGGTGTGGGGAGTTGTGCATGTCAGTTGGATGACCCGTCCGCGTGGTTGCAGTTGATTCATGGTCATGAATACGCTGTGGGTGTTTGTGTGTTTGATGTTGCGGGATGTCTGTGACTGGCTGGCAAGCCAGCCATCCTAACAGTCGTACACGGGGCAAGGGACTGGATTGGCACAGATTGTTCCTTTCTGCTCAGCATCCCCGCTGCTGCCTTGTTCAACCCGAGCTCCGCCCCCGCTTTGCTCGTGCTGTGCTAGGCCATGGACCGCGCCCACCGCATCGGCCAGAAGAAGGAGGTGCAGGTGTTCCGCTTCTGCATTGAGAACTCCATCGAGGAGAAGGTGAGGGGAAGGTAGAGGGTGCAAGGGCGGGCATGACGGGCTGTGGTCGGAAGGTGTTCTGAGCCTGCATGGAGAATTCATGGAGGAGATCAGCAGGGGGGCAAAGCAGGGGAGGTGCAGGGCACTTGGAGGAGTTTTTAAACCTGGAAGAAAGGGCTGCTGTTCAAAGCGATTTGCTTTTGTTAAGGCATCACCACTCCTTTTTCACACAGGCAGTATGCATGCAGTGTGCTGCGTTGGCAACATTTGTGGCACACCGCTGTAGCACATCTAGCTGCGTGGTAGCTGTTTGATCACTCACCATTCACCTCTGCCCCCCTCCAGGTGGCTGAGAAGGTGTGCATGAAGCTGAATGGATCCTGCTCCTAGCACTTCAGAAGAAGCCTGCACCACGCCCTTGTTGTTGCTACTTCTCGATGCTTATCGCAGTATCTAATCTGTCTATGTGCTGCGCCCCCCCTCCCCCCCCCACACACCAGGTCATTGAGAAGGCGTACAAGAAGCTGCGCCTGGACGCGCTGGTCATCCAGCAGGGCAGGCTGACGGAGAACACACAGGCCAAGGTGCGTCTGCCTTTGTTCTTTTTGTCCTTCTGCCGTTGTTTCTCTTTGCAGTTTGTGCATTTGTTTCGGCGCACTGACGGAGAACACTTGTAGGTCAACACTTGTGTGTTTGTGTGTGTGCCTCTTTGTGGCTGTGGCTTTGTTGGGGTTGTGGCGTTATGAGGGCAGGCCGATGGGAAACACCCAGGCCAAGGTGCATATTTCGTTGGGGCGTGGGGTGGGGTGCAGGAGACAGGACATCCAGCTTGGTATCAAAGCGTGACCACCAGGCGTAGGATCTGGGCGTTGTTTGACACTATGCCTCTACAGGATGTGTGGATTATAGGTGTGGAACATGTGAAAGGTAGCGTGTGTTTGGAGCGCTGCTGCCCTGCAGCATAACAGCTCTTACGGTACCTGGCATCATGTCCCCGCCCCACACACAGGTGATCAAGAGGACTTACTGAACACTGTTTGGTGCTGCAGTGGTTGACAACAGGTCCACTCCCAACTCTCCCCCCCACACACAGGTAAACAAGGAGGACCTTCTGAACATGGTGCGCTACGGTGCTGAGCTGGTGTTCAAGTCAGACGCGGCGAATGTAACCGACGCTGACGTTGAGGCGATTATTGCCAAGGGAGAGAAGGACACCAAGGCCCTGAATGACAAGATGGCGCAGTTCACCGAGAATGCGATGCAGTTCACGATGGATGGAGGCATTGCGTATGAGTTCAAGGACGAGGATGAGGATGAGGAGGTGAGGAGCAAGGGGAGGGCTTGTGGATGCGCAGAGAATGCCAGGCGCCTTCAGATTCCTGTTAGCGCAGCATCTAACTTCATGAGTGAAGATGGGGATGGGGAGGTGGCGAGCTTGGGGAAGTGAGGATGAGTTCATACTTGTGCGAGGCACTTAACAGCAGGGCAACTGCGCACGAGTTTGAGGAGGAGGAGGTGTGCAGGGCGGAAAGGGGCTGGGGGGCTGGGTTCGAAGCAGAGGCCGACGGTCAAGGACCAGCGCACACGCCTCACACCTCACCTCTTCCACACCTCACCTCTTCCACACTTTCCAACACTTTTCCAGGGCGCGGGTGTGGACTACAAGCAGCTGGTGGGCGCCAACTGGGTGGACCCCCCCGAGCGCAAGCGCAAGCGCGCCAACTACGCGGAGAATGCCTTCTATGCGTCTTCCAAGCTCAGCGGAAAGGATCGCAAGGACCTCAAGCTGCCGAAGATGCCGCAGCTGCAGGACTTCCAGTTCTTTGACACGCACCGGCTGCAGGAGCTGTATGAGAAGATGCACGCGTACGAGGTGAGGAGGGGTGCAGCGAGGGGGCAAACAGAGTGTGCGGGCGGAAGCGCTGGAGTGGCGCAGCTGCAGGACTTGCAGCTCTTTGACACGCACCGGCTGCAGGAGCTGTATGAGAAGACCCCTGCGTGAGGAGGGAGGTAATTGGGAGCAGTGTGGGGGGGAGGGAGGTATGTAAGTTGGCCGAGGGTTACAGCAACAGGAATTTCGTCCTCTGCTGCCTACGAACACGCCGCTCTGAGTACATGACGTCTGCCTGAAAGGTGCTCGCTGCCCCTACTGCCACTGCATGTGCCTCTCCTGTTCTGTTGCTCCCTTCCTCACCTCCCCTGCCTCCTTTACCCTCCACGCGCCCCCGCCTCTTCCTGACCGTTCCCTGCCCTCCCCTTCCTCATATTTGTTCATCCCCCATCCGTTCCCTCCCTCCCCTCCCTGACCCTCCTTCCCTCCCCTATTCTCTTTCTCCCCAGATGTTCCTGCACCAGCGGCAGCAGAAGGAGCAGCACATGCGCTCCCAGGGCGCGAGCGACGGTGTCGTCCAGGAGGCCATGAAGCCCTCCGAAGACGACCCCCAGCCCCTCAGCGCTGACGAGGACATGGAGAGGCAGGAGCTCCTGAACAAGGGCTTCAGCAACTGGACCAGGTGAGGTTATGGGAGAGTGCGGGAATGTGCGGGGATTGTGGGATGGGGTGGGGTTACTTGAGGTGCCATCAAGGGCATCTCTTGTGACCGCATGATCAACTCCGGGCTTTAGACCTTAGGGCGTCATCATGAACAACAATAACAACGGCATCATTATCAACTCCATGTACTCAGCCCATCTCGTTGATGGCATGCGTGCAGGCGCGACTTCAACTCATTCGTTCGCGCGTGTGAGAAGTATGGGAGGGAGAACGTTGCGGCGATTGCGCAGGACATCGACGGAAAGTCGGAGGATGAGGTGCGAGGGAGGCAGACAAGAGGGAGCAGGGGCTGGTTTGGGGAAAGTCCTGGTTAGGGGTGGGACTGGCAGCCCTGTACCGCTGCTGAACCCTGTACCGCTGCTGATCGCCGTGCTGCTGCTGAGGCATATGCTGCTGCTGAGACTCTGTGCACGTGTCCCTGTCCTGCCTTGCGCCTGAACAGGTGCGGTCATATGCCCGCGTGTTCTGGTCGCGGTATAAGGAGCTGTCTGACTGGGAGAAGGTGAGAGGGAGGGGAGAGGTGGGGTGGGGCAGAAAGGAGAGGGCAGTGAGGGGAAGCGGGTAACAGTTTGACTGTAGGCTGGTTTACGCAAAGGCATCTGGTAGATTGACACATCAAGTGTGGGTGAGGGAGGCTGAATGTACATGCTCTTCGATGCAAGTGATGTAGCATCTGAGCAACACAATGCAAGGGGAACGCGCTGCGCACGACCTCGGCGCTTGCCAATTACTGAACACTGCTTACCTGTGCGCCTCTATTCTGTGCCCTTTTTCTACGTGGTGGGTGTACAAGGCTATCAAGGATGGTAACCTATCAATTCCTACGCCAAGGCATCGCTGACTGCACGCTGGACTGAAGCTGCCTCTTCACCTGTCACCCCCTCTCTCTATTGTAGGTGTACAAGGCCATTGAGCGAGGAGAGCAGAAGCTGCAGAAGTTTGCGGACAACCAGAACGCGATTGCCTCCAAGCTGGCCAAGTATAAGGACCCCTGGCGGGAGGTCAAGGTGAGGACAAGTGTGGGGCAGTTGCGGGGCAAGGTTATGGACAATGTCCAAGGTGTGGGAAGGGTGCAGAGAAGCAGCACGGGTTTGACAAAATCACCTGTTGCGATCCCATTCTCTTCAAGTCTTGCGCCCTCCTTTTGCACCTCTTTTCTGCACCCTCGGCCGTCTTGCAGTGCAAACAAGGGCAATGCATACACGCAGGACAGGGCCACTGCTTTGCACCCACATCTTCATGAACTCTGGCTTCACCTTCCGGCACCCTGCTCCCGCATGCCCTCACATTTTTCACATCCACCCTTTGCAGCTGTCGTACGGCGCAAACAAGGGCAAGGCGTACACGGAGGAGGAGGACCGCTTCATCCTGTGCATGACGCACAAGCTGGGCTACGGAGCCTGGGACGACCTCAAATCCGAAATTCGAAAGAGCTGGAAGTTCAGGTTTGACTGGTTCTTCAAGAGCCGCACACCGCAGGAGCTGGGCAGAAGGTGAGCAGGGGCAGTAAGAGCTGGGCAGGAGGTGAGGGGGGCAGCGTGTAGCGGGCAGGGGCAGCAGAAGCTGGGCAGAGGGTGAGGCAGGCGATTCGTGACGCGGCAAGGTAGCAGCGGGTGGGAACTGCATGCTGTATGCAGGGACTGTTGTGTGAGCTGGGTGTGAGTCAGAGGTCAGCAGGGGATGGGATGGGTAGATTGGGATGGGATGGGTAGGTTGGCGGCACAGGTATGATATCTGAGATATCACTGGGGACGAAGCGGCGAACAGCGTGGAGGAGTTGGGGCGGTGGGAAGGAGAACCCAGTGTGAAAGCTATTGTGTTGTGCGATCGGTGCTTGGGGGATATCATGGGATCTATGTGGGAAACGACACTTGTTGATGCCAAGTGCAACAATTGCACTGCTGCTTTTGCTGCCCTTCTCGTGCCGTGCTGTGCAAGGCCCTATGCACAGCCGCAGCACTTGCATGACCTGACCATGCTGCGCTGCTTCTGGTCTGGCTCCCCTGTGTAGATGTGACACGCTCATCCGGCTAATCGAGAAGGAGAATGAGGAGGCGGCAGGGGGCGGAGAGGCGGGCGGGGAGGCCAAGAAGCGGGGCGGCGCTGCTGCAGCTAAAGCCAAGGTGCAGGTGAGAGCAAGGTGCTTTGGTAGGAGGTTGATTCAAGTGCTGAAGGAGGGAAGCAAGCTGTGGGTGAGGCCAACGAGAGGGGCAGCGCTGTTGCAGCCTAAGCCAAGGTGCAAGTGAGAGCAGGGTGCTTTGGTAGGAGGTTGATTCAAGTGCTGAAGGAGGGAAGCAAGCTGTGGGTGAGGCCAACGAGAGAGGCAGCGCTGTTGCGGCCAAAGCCAAGGTGCAGGTGAGAGCAAGGTGCTTTGGTAGGAGGTTGATTCAAGTGCTGAAGGAGGGAAGCAAGCTGTGGGTGAGGCCAACGAGAGGGGCAGCGCTGTTGCGGCCAAAGCCAAGGTGCAGGTGAGAGCAGGGTGCTTTGGTAAGAGAAAAGGTTGCAGCAGTGCACTCATGTCCCTCTGCCCTTCATACCTGGCTGGCCGTGCACAGACTGCCAGATGAGGGAAGCACGCTGTTTGCAAGGTGTAGGACGGCAGTGAAGGGCCAGATAAGGGTTCAGAACAGCAGGCGTATATTTGCGGGTCAGGTTGTTTGTATCAGGGTGTCTGCCTGTCACTTGCTATGCCACTCCCTGATTCGCCACTCCCTGATCCCTTTGTCGTCCGCAGCCTTCGAGCCGTGACGGCAGCGTGAACCCCGAGAACCCCGATGCCGCCAAGGCAACGGGGGCGCCCGCCGGCGCAGGCACCGGTCGCAAGCGCAAGCCCACCGCGGCCGCTGCTGCCGCTGCTGCCGCCGCCGCAGAGGAGGCGGCAGAGGAGGGGTCCACACCACCTGGCAAGAAGGCACGGGGTGCCAAGGCGTAGGGTGCGCACTGCGCGCATGCGCATGTGTGCAGGGCAGGGCAGCTGCGCACCCGCATCCGCTTCCGCTTGAGGCGAGAGCTGCCAGGATGCAGGCGCCTGAGTTTGTCACGGCTTGAAGCAGGCCTGCCTCGTTGCTAATAGATTGGCGCCTCTTAGGAGATGCAAGTGCAGGTTGAGGAGATCTATTCTACATACCCTGGTATGAGGCCTGCGGCTCAGGGTTGTGATGCACTGCTGTGTGTGCCTTGAGTGCCACGCGGCCGTCACCGTTCTTGCGGTTTTCGCACCATGGCCAACCCCATACGCTGTATGGACCCCTGTATTGTAGACTAAGCGCTTACAAGTTTGTAGTTGTTGTAGCTGCTGCGTACAGCATGAAATGCCAGGAGGTGGCCGCTGAGCAGCCTTATGAGCCTTGGCAGGCGCAGGTAGGAACGGTGGGAATGCTGGGCTACAATGGACTACCGTGTGTCACGCACTCCACACAAGTTTGGACCGACAGGTGGCGTGATGGCAGCGCAGGCGGTAGGTGCAGAGAGCGTCTAGTGTTGTGGCTTGCAGGGTTCAACATGTGCACTTGATGCATGGAGACTCTTGCTTGGCAGCCTGCTGCTGGTTGCTGAGTGTGCCAAGCCTAGAGGACGGGCTGCCAAACTATCTAGATGCAGCACATTGTGTTCAGGGCAGCTTGCAGCCAGGATTGTGCTGCAGGTTTGTGCAACGTGTAGTGTCGCAGGTTTGTGCGCATGTTCACACACACTGCCAGATCGGCTGTGCCAATGTGGGCGCCTCAAAACATTTTGCAACCACTGTTCACATACCTGTGGATAGAGCGTGTGGCTTTATTGATTTCAAGAGACAGCCATCCGTCCTGTAAGTCAGGCATGTGCAGGGGAGGCCCGGCTCAGCTCCGCCGCTTTACTCAATAAGGCCCCGTCCCTAAGAGCAACGAGGTGGGAGGCATGGCAGCAATGGGTGGGCTGGGTGCCCGGCTCAGCTCAGCGCATGCACGCCAGGAGGAATCCAGCCCCAGGGACCACCTGTCGCGAGTCCTCTGAGGTGACACTCAGGAGATGGGGTGCCTCTCCCAGTCCTGTGCCCGCCTCCCTTCCTGAATCTTTTTTCAGTTGACTGTACGGGGCGCCAGAAATGGCATAAGTGACCTTCGCCAACGCATGTCTAACACAGTTCTGGTCACAATGACGGGAGCCGAATGTTCATGTCAGCATGGTGCACACCCATTAGACACACACTGACATGAACAGTTTGTATCACGTGTGCATGGCCTGGGTCCCCTGGGGGTCAGAGGTTGCTGGCAAGCGTGCATGTGTCCCTGGTGCAGCCCTGGTTGTGAGTCACAACTTGTGAGGCCCCATGTGCCCCTATGGCGTGTAATGGCGCCTGACCACTCCACAACGCGTTGCTCAGACGTGACTTCATGTCACATGACACTCATGTGCCCCGCTTTTGACTGCAAACCCAGGGCCGCGGCGTTTTCAATTTCGCCTCCTCATGGACTGGCTTGATACCTGCAACCACGCACTTTGCTGCTACCTGCCCACATTTGAGCATCATTGGAGTGTGGCTAGCCATCGGACGCCTGTGATGTTGACGAATCTTCACACGCAAGCGCACCATTTTGAACGCGCCACTTGCGCCATCGAACATATGGCTTGCCCTGATGCCCCGCGGCCACAAGTGCGATACTCAGCCTCTCGTCGCGCGATTGCATACATGCATGCACTGCCTATAAGCAAGTATCGCACGCCCAAAGCGGCCACAGTCCCGTGCAGGCGGCTATGGAACGGCAGCTGGGTGCTTGGGTGCAGCTTTGCGCATGTCTGTGCACAAGATGAGTGATGGTTGTGTCACACCAAGGCGCAACTCATGGCTCAGTACCCCAAAACCCTTTGCTGGGCCCTACAGACCATTCCACAGCTGCCCTGTCACCACTGGGCAGACTTCCAGTCACCCGCAATTTCTCAAGCGGCGAAGGTGCGCACCTCTGTTGCCGCAGCGCAACATCTGCATGCATGCTGTAGCCTGTCGCCAGCCTCCTTCACGTACGTGGTGGCCATGGAATCGCGTGGGCGCCACGATGGGCAACAGTATGAACGACCCATGCGCAGCATTGCTCTGATGCAGCAGCCCCCGCGCCGTCCCCTCCTGTGCAGGTGCTGCGAATACATATACCTGCGTCTGGCGCGCTGATGGCGCTGCTGCTGTGCGTCGCAGCCTCCTATGTTGCGGGGTCAAGGTAAGCATGCATGACACGAAGCTGTAAGCGGAATCCTGTCGTCTATCTGGAGCACTGAGCGCAGCGACCCGCATCAGTTGGGCCGTCCGTGCCCGCGCCAGCTGCGGCAGCGATGCATGTGCCTGCCAGGCCGAGGCTCAGGGCCCTCACACATGGCCCATCCTACTGGGCCGACCAACACAACACAGAACCGGTTCTAGGTATACGTCCAAGGTATACCTTCGTAGGGGTACCCTTGGTTGCAAGCTGCTCTGCGATGGCCGCTACCCCCCCACCTGCCCAGCCAGGCCTGGTCCTAGGAGCGCAGCGGTCTGTCGACATCTGCCTGTCAATGACGTCTGGTTAATCCTGCCATTCCATCACCTTGATCGCCTCACATCCGCTGCGCTCCTTCTGCACCTTCACCACTTTCCCCAAGTCATCCCACCGCTGCGAGGACTTCCTCACTCCACGCCTCCGAACGCACCACGTTCACTTTTCCCTTCCCCTCCTGCGCCTTCCCCTGGCAGGTGCGCCCTGCACCCGCGTCAGCGGCGCCATCATTGGCCCCAGCTACTTCAGCGCATCGGTCTATGCCCGCCCCGGTGTCATCGTTTCCATTGACTGCGCAACGCAGTGCTGTCGCGACTCCGTCTGTCAGAACTTCCCTCCTCGCCCCTGTCCCTGCTCCTCCTCTGTCTTTCCACCTTCGTCCCTCCTCCCTCCTCCCTCCTTCCGCCCCTCCCCTTGCCCCCGTCCTACCTGGCCCTCTCCTCGAGGCCCTCCACCCCTGCCCCTGAATCCACCCCTATGCCAGGGTGTACACTGAAAAGCCAACAGGTCTCTGTGTCCTGTTGTCAAAACCCGCACATCTTTTCAACCTTGCCGCTTTTGCTCGCACAGATGATGGCTGGACGCCCCTCCCCTTCGTCCCAACTCCTGCCCCAACCAGCGCGGGTAAGTGCTTCTTGGTTTGATCTCTGATGGAGTAGTCTCAAGTCATGTCACCTGCGCGTACAACAAGAAATGCCTTCTCCTTTTTGCAAAGCAAAAAGCATACCTTTTCCTGTGTGCAAGGCATGTCTTTTCCTTGTTGTATGATCATATGTTTGCCTCTCGCAAGACATGGCTGCCAACTGACTGTGTCCTGCAATGTCCTGCAATGACAAGCAGGCCCAAGCCAAGCAATTGCAACCTCCACGCCCACA
>JAWZTI010000593.1:0-12649 GCA_039880955.1 Chlamydomonas urium
GGCTGCAGCCGCCCCCTGGCTGGCTGTTGCCACCCCCTCGCTGGCTGTAGGTCCCCTGGCTGCAGGCCCCCCCGCGCCGGATACAACCGACCTCTGGCTGGGTCTTGTGAGGATGGCAGATGGCACCTGGTGGGGCAGTAGTTGAGGTGTACTTAGGTTAGCAACACATGGCACAGTTTGTATGTACACATGTGACAACCATGCATGGTACCATCCAAAAGGCAGCTGCAAGCTGACAAGGTTATGCAAGCCCTTGCGGACTCACCTGCGAAGACGTGGAGTGGTGTGTTTTACAGTTGTTTAGGGCACCGCGAGGGCGCATACAACCCCTGCCCCAAATGGGCCAGGATTTACAGGCTCATGACCGAAAGTGGCTCGAAGGCCTTCCCCGCAAGCAGGGCACCCGAAGTCTAGAAACCATAACCGAAACCAGATCCTTCCGCAATGGGAATCAAACTCGTGACCTCTGGAAAAGTACCAGGGTACTTCTGCCGTCTCTAGCAGTTTAACGTCGTGCTGAGCTGATGGAGTGTGGCGGCTGGCTTCTGACATCAACGGCGTGGGTACGCCAAGCTCCTGCACTGAACTTGTCACTCTTTGCCATCTGCCCCTCCTCATCCTCCAGAAGCGGGGGGCGCTTGTTGGGCAGTTGGTGCGTTCCCGCAGAAAAGCTGCAAGTTGCAGTTGCGCGCCCTTTCCCCTGAGCAACAACGTGCTCCTCCTGCTCCACTGGAGGTGACACCTCTGTCATTGGCCCCAACCCTGAACCTGCACCCCCCCCAACCTCCCCTGGCGCCACTGCCTTGGAAAGCACTGCCCCCGAGCCCCCTTATATAAAGTGGCGGAGCCAGGGCCGTTTAAGCAGGCGGGTTGCAGGGGTTTCAAGATGAAAGCGGTCATCCGCCCCCGGTTCTGCGAACGGGTAGCTCCCATTGGCATGCCTTGGCAGGTAAGCGCCTGTTTTTTTACCGTGGGGGTGCTTTTGCGCATCTGCAAAGTGTTTTGTCACAATCCGTATCATGCTGTGGGGGTGGTCTGTGATGCGCTTGGTGTCGGAGTCAAGCAGCGCAAAGTGTCTGCCCATCTGCACGCCTTTCCTCAAGATGGTAGCGTGGGCTTTCCTCTGATTGGTAAAGAGCTGTTGTCGCTGTCAAATAGCGGCCTAAGCAATGGCCTCCTTGGCTTCCTGTTCATCTATCTTACTGATGTCTTGACGCTTGCTACGCGCGGCTGCCCTAAGGAGTGTGAGGGCCTCGCTGTGTTCGCCTTGCTCACTCAGTTGTTCCTGCACCTGGTTCTCCTCGCAGGTTGTGGACCAGTGCTCCATGATGTCTGCCGGCAGCGACGGGGTCATCTCGCTTACTAGGTGGGTGACCTGCTCCTTGGTATCTAGGGCATTGGCTCGAGCAGTGTTGCTGACCATGCGTATGGCCTTGAGCTGGTTGCTCAGCTTGGCTCTAGCCGCCGCTGGCGCTCTGCGCCTGAGGTGACGGCCTCCTGGGTTGGTGGATTCGGTCTCGCACACCTGCTATGCAGTGGCTTTCGCCTGAGTGCACATCTGCATGAGGGTGTCAGCCATCTCATTCACAACAAGGGCGACTGGGCGGCCCTGGATGCTTGTGAGTTTGCTGGGGGTTTTCCCGTCCAGCATCTCAATGGCGTGGAAGTGACTCCTGACATCCGTGTTGTTGATGCTGTCCAGGGTGCTGTACAAGCGATCTATCTGAGCTGCCCTGCCCTCGCCGCAGGAGGACAGGGAAGCCCTCAGCGCCTCGCGGCTGGCGTTGCTCATGGGGAAGAGCAGGACCCTGCGTGCCTAGTGTGGCGGTCGTGGGGGTTGGGGGCTGGGTATGTAGATACCGTAGTTGCTCAGATATATGCTGGCGATCAGAGGCGCTTGTGGTCTGAGCAAGTTCCCTCTTCCACCACCTGCAGGCTGGCCGTGCCTGGGGGTATGGTCAATCAGCAAATCGTCAATCCTGCTGCTGGCGGTGAGATCACCATGGCTGTAGAAGGAGTGGGGCCTTGGGCTAGGATGCGCATCTGGACTAGTCAGTTGGTGCAAGGAAACGAAGGCTGCATGGGCTTAGTCTTTGCTGGCGCTCGGCTGGTTGAAATCCACACTGGCCCTGTCTCCTGGCAGCAGCGCTGCATTCATGTCGCCGGCAATGATGTGGGTGCCAGGCATCACTTTCCCAAGTGTGGCATGCAGGGCTGCCCTCTGTTGCTGCTCCTCAGGGCTGTCGCCGACACCGTCAGGGGGGTGGTGCGAGGCAGGTGGAGACGCATGCTCACCAGGCGCCCCATGCCCTCTTCTGCCATTAATTCAAGAGCTCTTTCAACATCCCCTAGGTTGGCAATGTGCTCCTTGATGGCTATGATCGCCTAAACCTCCCCTCCCTCAGGGGCGGGCGAGCTGAAGATCTTGTATCCAGAGAGCGTGTCGAGCAGCCACCTGCTCTTCACTTGCTTGGGTTTGGCGCGGGTTTCCACGAGGGTCAGCACATCAGGGTCATACTTGTGCAGCAGTAGGTTCAGGTCCTTGGCACTCTTGAACAGGCCAGTGCTCAGGGTGTCGTGCATGACTTTGCGCTTGCTGTTGTCAGCCACGTAAGGGGCGCCTGGATGCTGAGGGTCGGCACCAGGCTGAGGGGCTGCTGTATCATCCGTGACGTTGGCCGGTGGCACCGCTAGCCCTGCCGCTGCGGCCATGGCCACTGGCACGTGGATGGTGTTGCGGCTGCGGCTGGAGCTTTCCGGCACAGCTGGCATGGGGTCCGCAATCTGTTTGTGGCCAGCGTGGCCGGCGTCGGCTTGTGGGATGCCCGCCTCTGTGGCTCCTGCTGTGGTGCCCACGTGCTTCTGTTGCTTGGTCTTCGCGCATGCTAGGAACATGTCCAAGGTGGTCTGAACGCGGTTACCATTTGTGGCCTGCTTAGGGGCACCAGGGGGTTTGATGTTGCTCGTTGCCGTTGTGGCGTGCGCAGTTTTGACAGGAAGGGCGCATTGGCGGGCTTGTGGGCTTGGCTGATGCCTAGCATTGCGGCCTGGCTGGTCACGGTTTTCTTCTTTGCACTGCTGTCGTGTTTTTCTTGGGTCAACTTGTAATGTGTTGCCTGTCTCAGTAGTGGCCTCCCCCAGGCTCCCGCAGGCATCGCTCGGGTCTGGGGTGAGGCCCTCCCACGCTTGTTCAAGGTCGCCCGCTGTCAGGGGGGGAACGCCATGTTTGATGATGTGTACGTTGCCGTACAGCTGAGCCCAGTCGGCGCTGCCTTTGAGCGCTTTAGGGCCACTGTTTTCCGAGTCGACGTGCCACCAAGTCCCCTGCTCTTGCCTAAGAGAAGTGGCGTGTCCGTAACTGCGGCCAAGTTTGCCCATCTTTTCATAGTAAAGCATGACAGAGGTGCAATCGGCAGGGAGACGGCTGAGCACCTGTTCTTTGCTGCTGCCTGGCATGATGCCTGATCTGTAAGTCTCTGTTCGGCACCTGGTGTCAACTTTGCATATTTTTCGTTCGAGGGTTCATTCCCGCCATTGACATGCGCTGCCAGGTAGATGCCTGCTGTAAAGCTTTTCAGATAATGGTTGAGGATGGGGACGGAGAAACTGCCCGTGTTTCTGGAGGAATGCATGCGTCCCAATCGAGGTTCATCTCCCAGTTGAGCAGTGAAGTTGTTACAAAGGCGCTGAGCGTGTTGCAGAACAGCCCCTGCCCTTAGGCAGCTGAATCCCATGGCGGCGTTTCAGGCATGAATCAAACAGAAATGTGCCGCTTGACTTTCAAAGTAGGGTTCGCCCGGGGCGCGCATGGCAGCGAGTTGCGCCCAAGTGGTTTTGCCACCCCTACAAGCAAGGTCATGAGAGTCACTAGAGTGACAAGTGGTCTGCTTCCAGGTCATCCTCTGGCGTGCATGCGGTTTATGGGCGTAGATGTGCCAATAGATAGCTGTGCCTGTGAGCAGAAGAATGGCGGCTAGCTGAAGGAGTACTTTGAATTCAGCGCAAGCGCTGAATCTGGCCTTGTTGCAAGACGGGCAAGGCTGCGAGCCATCGCGGTGGTCAGAAGGAGTCCTGACCTGCTTAGTGCGGGCGTGGTGGGCCCTAGGTGACTTTGAATGGTTGAGCACAGTGTGGTGTGCGATGGAATGATTAAGAGTGGTGGTGGTCTTCAGCCAGGTTTGCTGGGTAAGTGGGTTTGCATGGCTTCGGGCCAGGTTGATACCCCAGAGGGCCAAGGCTCTTGTTGGTTCGAATTGATGGGGTGCATGTAGCACCTGATGAGGGTGCTGCAAGGCTCCAGGAGGTGCGTGTAGATTTGCAGGGGCAGCCCTCCCCGAGTTGGGGGGTTCGCCTAACCTGCAGTCTCCGCACCAGCCCGGTCCTTGTGACAGCAGGGCCGCGGCCATGAGCAGCAGCAGAATGGGCGGGCATGTGGAAAAACACTTCCCCCCCATGCTGGCTGTTGACCAGGTCCAGCGTTGCGTCCAGCTTCGTCTCCAGCGCGGTCCCTGTCGCATGCAGCGCTATTGCATACGCATGCATGGCTTTCCTGGCACGTGTTGTGCGCCAGGGTGAGAGGTGTTGCGTTGACTGCATGCGGAGCAGTCAAAACACCTGCACTCTCCTTCCAGCAGCAGCTCCGGCTGGCTAAGGGTGCGCCCGCAGCGTTGCAGCGTGACGCGCAGCGGCACTCAGCTCCCGCGGCCGGGCTGTTGCCCGATGAGTCGCTGCTCGAACAGCAGGTTGGACTCTGCGCTTGTGTCGCGCTGCACGCTGCGGGGCTGTGAAGGGAGGCCATGCAGCTGGCCCTGGTTCGAACCCCGCGTTGGTGTAATCAATCATCAGCGACAAGTTGGATGAGATAATGAATCCATACTTGCTGTCAGCCTAGGCTTCGCAGGCGTCCGCGGTGGCAGCGTCCGAAGCAACTCAAAAGGCCATAGCAGAATCTGCAGCATCGGGGGTGGTGGCAGCCGAGTCAGCGCAGAAGGCCATAGTGTGTTTGTGCTGGTGGCAACAAGCGTCATCACCACTGTCGTCAACGACTGCACTGGCTGCGTTGAACAAGACCAACAACAGCAACAAGTAGCTTGCATTTGCTGTATTTGAGTGAGTGTGCCAATCATTCGTAGGCAGTGCATTGCCGCAAATCCCACAATCACCGCACGATCATGTCCTTTGCTCTGCCTTGCAAGATGGTCATACACAATTGCTGCGGTCGCAGCTGTTGTGGAAGCTTCCAAGTCACGTGAATAAATTGCGGTTGAAATTGTAACAGGGGCCCAACTGGGGTGCGTAACAGATTGTTATGCAGGTTTGCCACCGCAGCGTCTTGAGAAAGGGTTAGGTGGTGAATCATGTTGCTGTCTACAGGTCGCCAGAAATTGCACAAGAGACCCCAACTTCAACCAATCGAAGTAACGGAGGTGGCCTCTCCATCACACATGCCAACGAATGCCTTGCAATGTGTTTCAGATGGTTATAAGTGCAGCGCCTTTGTGCAAACGTTGCTTTCAGGAGCGCTCCTAATATGTGCCCGCCACGTCTTGGCGTCAAACCCATCCGCCCTGGCCAAGGAGTTCAGGCATGCAGCTGCCAGCGCGAGCAGCGTTTGAAGGCACAAGCGTCAAACGAGCCTTTAACTGACGCCCTTGGTAGGGCGTCAATTCCTGCCCAGCATTGCCCTGGCCCTGCAGGCCTTTGACCCCTGAAGATGCCCCACTAGTAGGATGAAAGTGTGCTATGGAAGGGCTTAATGGTACCCAGCCGCTCAGTGCCTGCGCTCCCTCCCCTGCGTGCGCAGAGTGTTCACGATTCGCCTCGCTGCTGCTGCTGCTGCTGCTGATGGTGCAGCATGTTAGCAGCCTGGTCGAGCGCTGGCAGCGCCTGCTCGATCGACTGCATGGTGTCCAGCGCACTGTCGCGGCTCTGCAGCTGCCCTGCCTGCTGCACCTGCGTCAGCTGCTGTGGCATAGGCGGCTTTGGCTGCGCACCATCGTGCCCCTGCATGCCACCCTGCATGCCGCCCTGCATGGCCCCCTCCATCATGCTCGCTAGGTGTGCGTGCTGCTCCCCATTCAGCACGCCCTGCAGCAGGCTTGCGGACATGGCTAAGCTGCCTGTGAGCGACGTCTCCATGTCAGCCAGCCCATGACCTCCCAGCCCTTCCAACCCACCCAACTCGAAGCTGAAACCCTCAGGAAGTGAGGGCACTCCAAGCATGCTGTTCTGACCCCCGGCACCATGCGCTGGCCCTGTGTGGCCACCCTTGGCCGGGTTGCCATGCGACGCCGGGCCGCCATTGGGCAGCATGATAGTGGCATGCGCATGCTGCATGTTTGGGCCGGCACCATGACCGTGGCTGTGCCCGAAAGGCGGCGCATGCTGCTGCTGATGATGTTGCTGCTGCTGGTGTTGCTGCTGCTGCTGGCCCTGCTGCTGGTGTTGCTGCTGGTGTTGCTGCTGCCCCGTCGCGTGCTGGGAGGCTGCGCCGCCCTGCTGCTGCCTCTGCGGCGGGCCACCGGCAATCGGAGAGTGCCCAAACAGCGCAGGGTCAAGCGTCCCCAGTGGCAGCGACGGCAACCCAGCAAGGTCCAGACTGGGAACGTCTGAGCTCAACCCTGCACCTCCAAGGATGTGCGCCAGCTCTGGCGATGCTCGGTGCTGCAAAGACAGGAAGGGGTTTGGGTTGCTGTCTTCCTCTGGGTGGGGTGGTGCGGTGCCTGGCAGCTCGGCTTTGACCTGCTGCGCGAGGGGGGGCGCGGGTGGCGGAGCGCTCCCTGCTGCTGCTGCTGAGCGGCCCAGGCCAGAAGGCGGCGGCGCCACAAACTCCCGCCGCACATGCTCTGCGAGGTGGATACAGCGGCGAGCAAGAGAGAAGCGCATGCGATGACAAAACCGAGGAGGCGCAGTGCAGCTGCAAAGGCACTCAGGACAGCATAGCTTGCCACTGCTTCTGCAGGGCAAACGGCTGCATGTTCTTTTCCAAGCGGGTGCCCGTACCGTGAGTGCTGGACGGTGACGAGGGTGATTCCATGGGCTCCAGTGGCCGCTTAGAGGCCATGTTCCCACCCCCTGTGGAGGTGGGCCTAGAGTTCGAGGACGTGGCAAGCGGGGGAGGCACTGCGGGCAGCGAGAAGGCAAGACAAGATGAGGGATCAAAAGCTGCATGTGCTCAACAACAGTCGTACATCCAACAAGCGGCACAGAGCTGGGCCAAACACTGGGGTTGTGCAGCAGCAGCATGCAGCTGGCAGGTCTGTGCAGACACCATGGCCAACAGCTTGCCATCTTTGGCTCTGGCGTGCTTCCTCTCCGCCTCCCCCACCTCCTCGCCACTCGCACCCAGCATCCCAGCAGGCGCGCCTGCGTTGCAAGTCGCCCTCCACCTACCTCCGGGAGGGTTGCGCTGCATGGGCGCGACCGGAGGTCCCATGTGGCGTGGGCTGGGATGCCTCGCTCCGGGAGGCGGGGGACCCATCGCCCCCTGCTGCTGGGGCATGGGCTGCCCTCCCTGCCGCTGCATGGGTGCTGGCACGGACACAAGTGCAACGTCGCCAAAGGGGTTGAGTGCACGACCCCCGAGCTGCTGCTGCTGCTGCTGCTGCTGCTGCTGCTGCTGCTGCTGCTGTGCGTGCGCTGGCACACCACCGTAGCCCCCTGCAGCATGGCAGGCATAAAGGCAAGGAGCTTTGAGGAAGGAGTCAAACCGGCTCAAACATCACAAACATTATTCAACATCACTGCGTGCTCCGTCCGTTCCACTGGATCCCTATGAGTGTGTCGCATCGCTCTTATGGGTCAAGTGATGCACCTTCATTTGCATGTGCTAAATCGCAGGAATCCAACCTCGTGATCACATGGCCAGGTTACAAGCTTACCTCCTCCATACTGCCCAGCGTGTGCGCTGTGCATGGGCGGCGGTGGGCCCTGCCCCCTCGGCATGCCCATCATCGGCCCGTGCCCCGCAGGAGGGGGCATCATTCCTGGCAGCTGCTGCTGCTGCTGCTGCTGCTGCGGGGGCTGAGGAGGCCAGTCGTCTGCCCCCAGCGGCACCCCCGGAATCATCGGCTGGCCATGCTGCATCGACATCATGCCCCTGCCGCCGCCGCCGCCTTGCATGGGCGCGCCGCCTTGCATGGATCCCGGCCGGGAGCTGTCCATGCTGCCAGGGCGCATACCGCCTGGGCCGCTGGGAGGAGCCATGTGTGGGGGCGAGTCGAGGGGCGCCATTGCGCCGCCCAGCGTCCCGCTCTACAAAACGCACAGTGTGAGTGTCAGGGGCGAAGTTGACGCGGGCACGGTGCAACACAGGTGCCTCTCACAGTGTAAAGTGCGGCCTTGCGTCACTGCCATTTTAAGGACTGTCAGCCCCTAGAACATTCCTCAGGTGCCTGTGGCTGCATCTGCCTTGCGCTCGTGGGAAATAGGTAGCACACCTTGCATCCCCTAAACATGCGTTGCCGCACCCCCCTTCACCCTCCCCCGCTGAACCCTCTGACCCCTGATCGCCCGGCTTCACCCTCCCAACATCACACGCCCACCCTGTCGTGCATCGCACCTGCATAAACTGCTCTGAGTCCACTGGGAAGATGGCCCATCCCGGGTGCCCGGCCAGCCACCAGCTGTGTGCTGCCCGCGGCTGCATCTGGTGCACCAGCTCTCGCTACAATCATGCACGAAGCGCAGGGGAGCAGCAGAGGTGAGAGGCAGCAGTGGTGCTCGGCTAGATCAACCTGCAGCCCTAAAAGCTAATTTTCTCGACCCTGTGCCCCGCTGCAAATTTCCAACTGGTACCCTGGCAACTGGCAGCCCAAACGCAGCAGACAACTAATCACCTGCACTGGCAGCAGGTCTGCAATCATGGTGGCCTCAAGCTTGGGCTCGGGTCCATCCAAGCGTGTCTGCAGCAGCGCCACTGGCCTGTCCAGCTCCACACTGCATTGCAACAATAGCGGGCAGCACCATGCCACTTAGGTCAGAGAGGGCACTAGCAGTGCCAGCAGCAACCAACAGGTTCATCACACAGCTGAGGAACGCTGCTACGGTATCAACGCTTTGACCGCAGCTGGATGCCAAACATTTATTGGACAGCCTTCCCTCCCGCAAAGGAAGGCGGTGCCGAATTGCGCACCTGCCCAAGCGACACGCAAAAAGTAGGCCGATGTCGGTCGCTCGCCGGTCCGCGTACCACACACGCATCCTGCTGTCGCCCACTACAGCGCGCATCGCATGGTCGCGCGCCTCTTCCCACTTCTCTCGGCTGCACACAGACAAGGACACGCACTTAAGGTCACAAGCTGTACCAACATCTGATGGTAGCTGAGCTGCAGCTATTCCCGTCCCGTACAACACATCAGAGCAAACGTGTACACCTGGTACTGCCCAGAAGCAGTTGCGCTGGACAAACTAGCTGCACTCAGGCGCCCGCTCCTGCCCTGGCCGGATTGCCCACCCGCACCTGAGCTTCAGCACGTGCTGCAGCCGCTGCCGCAGGTGCCCATCCTGCTCCGCCCTCAGCGCGAGCGCCTTAAAGTCGCCCACACGCTGCACGCAATTCTCGGGTATGTCGATCTCGATGCCCACCTGCTGCGCAGCTGCCGCAATGTCCTGCAGCTTCCGCACCGTCTCCTTGCCCATGTGCTCCAGCTTGCTCACATGGTCATCAATGCTGGGGATGTCCACCTTGCCAGCAGTGCGTGTGCGGCGCGTTGCCACCACAAAGCCCTGCACAGCACACACCGCATTGTTAATTGCAGCCTGGGCATCGCGTGCACAAGTGCTCCCCGCCCTGCCGTCCCCCAGTCACTCTGCATTGATGCTGGCCGATCCAGTGCGGCGCTCATTAATTGCTTCGAAGACCAGCCAGTATCCAGCGTGCATCCCGCAAGGCCTTATGCGCTGGGCTGTGACCCCCACCCAGCTTCGCACCTCGGAGATTGCGTGCCTGATGCGCAGGTTCCGCCCTTCTGGCACCAGCGCCCGCACCAGCAGGCGGAATGGCGGCTTGCGGCCAGACAGGATGGCCTCGCTGCTGTCCGACACATGCAGCTCTGGCAATGTCACCTTGTTACCACGCTGTGATTGCGTTACCATCACAGGTGACAAGTGTTGTTGGAACAGCACAGCTAAGTGGCTTGCGTTCAGACAAGCTGACTGTAAGCACCCACGGTCTTCTCCCAAGCACACCCAGCAGCGCAGAAGAAATGTCGAAGCTTACCGGCATCGGCATGATGACCTTGCCACTTTGGTCGTTCGTGCCACCCACTCCACAGACCAGCAGCGGTGTGTTCTGCACATGGTGAAAGCAGCAGAGGTTTCCTGTAAGCGCATTCCCGAAAGAACATAAGAACGCTGTGTTGCGTTGCACTGTGCTCCACACATGCCTTTCCCACCCCCTTGCCTTCTTCTTGTTCAGCATGAGAGCACATGCTTCCAGTTCCTCTTCCGGCTCAGTGCCCCCCTCGATAATCTTGCCACCCTCCAGGAATTTGTTGTCATACAAGTTGCCGTCAAGGATGTATGTCTGCGCAAGGAACAGCAGACATTTACAAACTTAGTCAGCACTGCGGATCTACCTTGTGTCGTTGCTGCTGACGCTGAGATGCATCATGGGGCTTCGTACCTCTAGCCGCAGGTCTGGGATGTCCTCATCAATGGGCAGGCCGGTGGTACGATCCACCAGCTCGATACGTATGAGTGCGCCGCACTTGGCCTTGAGCAGGTCGTTGACCAGGTACTTACGGTCGAAGTTGACGACGCATCGCCGATTTGGGTTGTGTTGGCACAGCGCGCACTGTGGGTCCAAACAGCCCAGCGCCCTGCAGCACAAGATGGTATCGGTCAGTGTCGGCAGGAGCAATGGTGCTGGACGCAGGGCGCGCAGGTTATTAGCATCCCATCGCCTGCATGGATTTTGGCCAGTCCAACGCAGTGTGGCATGACCCAGCGCTGCTTACATGCAATCGTGCCGAAAGACGAGCTGCAGGTCGCGCTGCTCCAAGGGCACGCAGGCGTACTCGGGCGGGGGAACAGTCGCTAGCGCTTCCTGCAGAGCGGTCTTCAACACCTCCGTCGGGAGCCCTGGCACATGGTGCTGAAGCCGCATGTGGAACGCAGCCATCATCTGGCCAATGCGGTGCTGCACATACTCCTGCAGCCCATGCAGCGCAGGGTCGAGCAAGTCACATGGGTGAAGCAGCTCGCCGGCCGCTTCCAAACGCGCCAGCCAGCACGCCACGCACCTCCAGTACGTCCGGGTTCGCGCTCTGCAGGTCCCCAGGCACCCTGACGGGTAGGTGCGCGCTGCTCATGGCGCTGCTCCACTGGGCGAACGGAGTTTCGCAGTGAACGAGTTCGAACAAGTTTACTATCTATCCATTATGCAGAAGGGGCCTTGGCGATCGGTGACGCGCGGCAATCAGTGCATTGGGAACGTTGGCCCAGGGATGGGGGAAACCCCGCACTTGTGTGGCGCGCTTGTGCTTGCAATTTGGCCATCGTTGAGCCTGAATGGAGGTCCCGTCACTGCAGCCACCCCACACGCGCTCGACAAGTAGGCTCAGACAAGTGCAAGCCCAGCTTTCCTTCCAATCACACAAACACAGCAAGGGGCTTCGTTGGCCACAGCATCAGGGCCCTGTTCTTGGCTTGCATCGGCAGCATGGCGTCACCAACAGAAGAGGAGCAATATAAGGCCTCACGCCAGGCGACCAACAAGATGACGTACAAGATCACGCTCATAGCCCAGGAGCACTGCAAGCAGCTGATAGACGACTACAACGCTTGCTGCAAGGGCCGCTCCATCTCCATGCTGTGGGCTTGCCGTGACAAGTACCAAAAGTCCCAGGACTGCGTGCACCAGTAGTGAGTGGCCGCATACCACCTGTTGACGCTTGTGTGGTGGTTTGCGCATGATGCTTGCTGCTGCTGAGAATGATAATTGTGCTTGCTTGCGGCTGCTTGCTTGCTTGCAGTCTGAATGACCGCAACCTGGAGATTGTTAAGCGAAAATGGGTCGATGCAGGGCGGCCACAGAAGCCGGATTGGGACCAGCTGCTTGCAGGGCTGGGCCCCGACATGAAGTGAAGCACGCCATTCACCTCATAGCAAATGCTTTGAATTCTATAACTGCACATGTGTCAAGCATCGTGTTCCAGCTGGGCATTGTCATGGCGCCGACGGCGCGGTCCATTACGAGGGCTGTGGGCATTCGGCGTGCACGGTCAGGTGCCAGGTGAATGCGCAAGGATCGCTCTGAGCCATGCCACATATAGCATGTGACATGCTGTGACTTGCAACACTCGCTGCTCATTGTGGAGTGCCAGGAGAGCGTGCCATGCGTGCCATGCCCACACGCGGCAGTTTTCGTTCGATATGACTTGTTGCACCAGCACTCGCAGTATGATTGTGTTGCATAAAATATTTTTACAGGGAGGGAGAACCGAGCGAGAACGCTGAAAAGTCGAGTTTAAGCAGATCCACACTGTTCACACACACCACCACAGCAGTATCGAGTACCACCCACGCACGCTTTCGTCCCAAGCTAACCTAGGCTTCAGCCGGGGTGCCTGATTTCGCCTGTGATCATGGAGGCAGCTTTTCTATGCCCAACTTGAACAACTTGAGCCTTTTTGTTGGCCTAACAGTG
>JAWZTI010000593.1:12699-24480 GCA_039880955.1 Chlamydomonas urium
TGGAGGCAGCTTTTCTATGCCCAACTTGAACAACTTGAGCCTTTTTGTTGGCCTAACAGTGTAGGGGGTCGTCATACTTATGTGGCGACCCCGGGCCGCTGACGAGCCTGTAACACCACACACCACCCGGTTTTCACATCAGCGCAGCTCGTCGACGTAACGTATGACGCCGCTATGGCCCTGCCGCGCTCCTTCTTCATCAAGCTGGGCATCGCATCGTTCTTCATGGGCGCTGGCATGGAGCTCTTCATGATTCACACAGGCTTCTACGACGTGTGAGTGCTGCAGTCATGCGTGCATGCTTCAGGCGCAAGTGCACATTCAGAGCTTCATCAGGGCTTTGCTGTGCGCCATGCAACCATGCAGCGTGACCCGCACAGAGGCTGAGCGCTACGTCGAGAACAAAGCAGACAGGCAGCGTCTGCAGGCAGAGATACAGAAGTACCTTCGCGAGAAAGGAATAGACTTGGACCTGCCAGCGCGCAAGGCTTGAACGCAGTAGCCTCATCAGTTTCCTTACACATGGAGCAGCTGTTCAACATTGGCAAAGGTGGCTCAAGTTCAGGCGCCGGAATGCCAGAGCCAGGCAGGCTGCCAGGATTGGGTGGGGCAGGGCCTGCTGATTTCAGCAAGTTACTGGGGAAGGATCTGGCAGGTCAGGACATGAAGCAGCTGGCCCAGCAGGCCGATGCTCTGTGGAAGTTCCTTGATGAAATGGCAGAGAATGATGAAGAGGGGTACAAGAAGTTCATTGAGCAGCAGGCTGAAGCCGCAGCGGAGGCAAGCAAGCTGGCAGGCCAGGCCGGGGGTGAAGGCGGCATGCAGGGGCTTGTGGCGGACACTGCGCCCGCGATGCTAGTTGAAGCGCCTGTCTCCGGAGGTTCACTGCCGCCTGGCAGCATCGCTGTTATACAGATCTGGCGTGCCAGCAAGGGTGAGCTGCTTGGCAAGCGAGGGGAACTGGACGTGGCAGCTGCAGTTCTTGCACTCGGTTGCATGCGATCTTCCACCACTGGGCAAACCAGGCGTTTGCACCAACACTCTCAGTTGTTGCTTATTGCTCCTTGACTTACACACCGTCTGCTGCTTGATGCCTGGGTGATCCAGGTGCCAGCGTCGCTGCTGCTACTGTCGGTGGCGCTTCCACTAGCACACCAGTCACGGTTGAGACGACTAGCTGGGAAGGCCTGCGCATTCCTCTGCGCGAGTGCCGGCCCCCTCAGCAGCAGCAGCTGCCACAGCCCAAGGTGACGGTGGCCGCTGCACCCTCGGCGCCCACAACCGTCGTCAGTTATTACTTGGCAGTTAATGAGCAGACAGCAGCGCTGGCCATGGCAAACAAGCCTGCACAGCTGCGGCTGACACTTGCTGCTGCAGCCTGTCAGTTTGTTGAGACCAAGCACAAGGGCATAGCCCTCCGCAGGGGCTCGTGGCGCATACGAGTAAGCAGTTTTTGTGGTTGCAGCAGCCACTGCGCTGTGCCGCTGTGCTGTTGCTTGGTTTGCATGAGTAGCTGACATGGCACGATGACTGCTCAAGAGTCAGCACAGGGATGCAGGAGCTGGCTTGCATTGGACAATCAGTGAGTAGCTATACTGAGATTGTTGCCATGTTCTGCCCCGCAGGTCAATGTAGCACTGTTGGCAGAGCCAGAGCGATCCACACTCGAGGCAGCAAGACACGCTGCAGCTGCCAGCGCAGCAGTACAAGGCACTACAGCTGAGGGCCTGCCGCAGTCTCTGCTGCAACAGCTGTCAAGCCCTGGCACAGCTAGTCTGGTAGGGCAAGCAGGTTTGGAAGCACAGCGGACTGCCGCCGCTCCTGGCTTGGTCACACGCTCGGCCAGCCAGCCAGCAGCTGCGGCAGGCAAGGGGCCGATGATTGTGGAGCTCCAGCCTGACATCAAGCCATCTGAAGAATTCGCTTCGCAAGGTGCTGCTGGGCTAGACGATGCCGCGCATGGCTGCCTGACGGTGAGGGGGCTATGTGTTTGTGGGGTAGAGGATATTTCCTGGGTGTGCCGTAATTTCTACCAGGCAAGTGCGCGCCCTCGGCTTGAAGTGTCTGGGATGGCCACCATCTGCTTCAGTGCCAGCGGCAGTGCACCCAGGATATGATAGATTACTTATTGACATGACCTGGCCTGACCCCTATGTGCTGCTTGACGTTTTTGCAGGCGTCTCTTGTGGAGGCGTCTGAAGGCCAGGCACGCCACGTGCTGCTGCAAGCACACCTGCCTGCAGCAAGCAAGGCGTCAGACATAGACATGGAGGTGGTGAAGGATGGGGGAGGAGGCAGAGTGGTGCTGCGTGTGGCGGGTGACCAGCTGAGCGCCTGGCTGCCCAGCAGCGTGGACGATGAGCTGGCAAAGGCCAAGTTCGACTCCAAGAAGAAGGTGTTGACTGTGCGCTTCCCTTGTGCATAACTGTGCATATGCACCTTGTTGTAAGCCCAGGCTGCGTTGTCACACTCCAGATCAAAACTCATAGCATGGCAGCTACCACCTCGGAGCTGAGAGGAAGATGCAGCAACATTAAAGTCCTTGCATCAAGCGCTCAAGCCAAGCTTTGCCCTGATCAACAGGAAGCATGAAGCTCCCGATGGTACCACTGCCATCCATCGCGCCTCCCTCTCTGCCGGGGCTGCTCGGCACATGCGCGCTGCTTGGCCCGCCACTTGGCGCTGTGTTCCTTGCGCGAGAGGCATTTAAGCGCGTGCAGTACGTCGGCAAAGATGAACAGGTGTGCCTCTAGACGCCTTGCACATCGCCGAGTATTGCATGTTGCATGCGTATCCAAAGCAATCCTGCAAGCGCCTGTATGCGCGGCCTAGCTCAACACCTGTTATACTATCATGCACATTGCTGCTGCATAAGGTTGTTGCTGCATAAGCCCGTCCCTGGCATTTGGTGTTGCAGCTGCTGGTGAAGCGCCTCACAGAAAAAGTCACTGTGAATGGGCCGGCAATTGTCTTCCCCGACCCCTTCACTACACTCTCTTACAAGAAGCGCAAGGGCATTGCGCTGTCAGCCATGCAATGTGCGTTCAGTCCATGCATTGCCGCTGCATTTGTTGCCGCACAAATGTTGCAAGTTCACTAGGCGGCATCTGACACTCAGCGAGTGCACATGTCAACCCTGTTGTCATGGCCCGGCTTTTCATACTGCAGATCTCATCGTTGAAGATGAGCAGAACGGTGACCTGAAGGTGGTAAGCGGCCCCACGCTGTACATGCTTGGGCCTTATGAGGTTGAGGGCCAGATCAAGGACAAGACCGTGCTGGGCTCCAACGAGGCCATGATTGTTGTCAACAATGTTACCGGCGAGCAGCGTGTGATCAAAGGCCCAACAACGTTCATGCCAGGTAAGCCGTGCTTGCTAAATGCGTTGACAACAGCGCTAATCTCCAGCTGCCAGCGCCTGATTGCTGGTCTGCTTCCTGCGTGACGTACAGGCCCTCTGGAACGTGTCTCAAGCCGCATCGACCCAATCGTTCTGAACAAGAACCAGTACATCAAGCTACAGGACAAGCTCACTGGCGAGGTGTGTACGTGCGTTTGTGAAAAGACCCGTGGCATCCCAGCCGGCTAAGGACACCACACCCGCATATGTACGACAAGGCACATACGCCCTAACGGTAAGGTTCAGGTAAATGAACTTCAGACCACATCCTTGCCATGACTGCTACCTGCGTCCAGGTTTGGATGGAAAAGGGCGAGAAGGTGCTGTTCTTGGAGCCCCACTGGAAGACCATGACAGAAACCCTCACGGCTTGGTCGCTGAAGTCGCACCAATACGTCCGCCTGCAGGTAAGGCCATACAATATCTTGCATGTGCAAGACCCCTGTTTCAACGACAGTGAGGGGCGTCGCGAGAGCTGCTGCGTGTTACAACCATGTGTATGCGTTGCGTTGCTCAGGACTCAACAACAGGCAACATCCGAGTTGAGAAGGGACGCCAGCTAGTCTTCCCGGAGCCTTTTGAGGTAAGCGCTACAGCACAGGCATGCAGTCAGCGAAAGTATAGGGCAGGCACTCGCACAACTCCTCAATCGCTCAGATTGTCATCAGTAACACGTCCGTCGCCCTTTAGTGTGCAGGTGCTGGTTGACAAGGGCATCATGGACGCGATTGACCTGAAGTCCTGGGAGTATGTCAAGATCCAGGACCGCACCAGCGGCAGGGTAAGCATGCACACGGTTGCTTCTATCCCTGATGTGTTCAACCAGCGCTGGGTGCCAACCACCTTATGTTGTCATTGCTGCCCTCAGGTCCGGGTTGAGCGGGGTGAGAAGCTGGTGTGGCTTGGTGGCACCGAGCGTGTCATGGGCAGCGACAAGGTTCAGGTGCGATGAGAAGGGTGTCACGGCTGGCTGCCTTCTGCTCTGTTTGGCTCCTGCACGTTGTTGCACCTGGGTGCTGCTTGTACTCTGTATACAATGAGACTGAAACGCCCACCGCAGGCTGTTCAAGTGGACTCTGAAACTGCTGTGCTTATACGCAACCAGCGCAGCGGAGAAATGCACCTTATTGACAAGCCTCAGGTCAGTACTTGTAACGAAGCATGGCACTTGACAGCCGCCTGTTCCCTTGTATCTGCGTGCTTCAGCACTGAAGTCCCTTTTTCATCCTGCGATCCAAGCCCTTCAAAGTGATACACAACCATTTCATCAAAGCCTGCTGCGCGCTTTGCTACTCGCCTGACAGCTGTTCTTCCCCAATGAGGACGAGGAGGTTGTTGAGGTGCGCAGCCGCATCAAGCTGGCTGACAACGAGGCGATTGTCCTGAAGGATGGCGAGGGCCGCTACCACTACAGGTGACGCTGCAATTTCACCAAGGGGCTTGGGCCTGAGGCGGCTGCAGGCTGCTGCCCCTCTCTTGTAAATGCACCGTCTACGCTGTGATGTGCACCCTTGCGAGAGCTTAAATGCCTTTTTTGGCTTTGCATGGCAACGCAGGTATGGTGACCCTGCTCGTGCCAGGAGCGCGGACCAGTCTGGGGACCTGTCTGATCGTTCCTTCTTCCTCCCCCCCTACTGGGAGATGGTTACGCTGTACTGGAGCCGCGGCCGTCGCCGTGAGCGCCGTGATCTGGCCATCACGGTGGGTCAGGAGCAGAAAGGCCACAGTTATCTGGGTTTGGGCTGGCGAGCAGTGCCGTGAGGCTGCTGCAGCACCGCTACCCTGTGCAGTGAGCAACATGACAATGCCTACCTTCTAGAGCATGCTACACATGGCACATAAGGGCCCACTGCCACTAGTGCACTCCTCCTTCTGTTTTGCTTTGCAGAGGTTCGACATGCGTCCTCAATACATGTCATTTGAGTTCAACTGCCGTACTTCTGACAACGTCGAAATGATCCTGGAGGGCACGTTCTTCTGGGAGTGAGTTTCAGCTGCACAGATCATGAGTCGTTATCCCAAGCTTCTTTGCTTCAAAGACCTCTTTGCACCATGCCAGTCACTCGTTGGGTGTCATCAACCATTGGTATGATGTATCTGCCACTCACCTCACCATGGCCCTGCGCAGGGTGATGGACCTGCCGGCCATGATGCGCTTCACTGGTGACGCCTCGGGTGATGTATGTGCTCATGCCCGCTCATGCTTCATTCAGCTGGTGTCAAAGGTCACGCTGCAGGTAGGCAAGGGCATGGTGGCGCATTGTCCGGCATGCTAATGTCTTCAGTGCTGATACCAAATTGTGGTATGATGAAGCCCTGCTACTTTCGGTGTGCCAAGTTACATTGTAACTCGCGCGGCAGTTTGCAACTAAGGAATGTTGCTCAAAGATGGTGTCGCTTTCTAATGCGCTTGCAGACTTTCATGGATACCTTCAACGACATTGCACGCTCTGCGCACAGCAGCGATGACACGTTCTACTCGCAGCGTGGCATCAAGATTCACAGCCTGGAGGTGACACGTTACCAATGCGCTGACCAGTCAACGAGCGCGATCCTGGAAGCTATCATCCAGGAGACCACCAATGTGAGTATTGCGCCATGGCGTGGCGTCTGAGCACCAGCAACGGTCATTGGTGCTCACAAGACCTTTCCACCATCATACATGTGCGCAGCGCATGAACCGCCTGTCCTGCCAAGAATCTGAGAATGAGGTGGCGCTTGCCAAGCTGCGTGGCCAGGTAAGGCTAAGACATTGTATGACAGTAGGCAGGTCCTGGGCTGAACCTGTTGCGGCGGCACAGCCAGACACTGGTTGCTGCCCGTTGAACATGCTGCTGCTGCATGCACTCTGTGTAAAACAGGTGGAGCAGGAGCGCGCAACAAGTGAGGTGCTGGCCATTCAGCATGAGCATGAGGAGCTGAGCGCACGTGCCATGGGTAAGGCGGAGGCAGAGCGTGTCCTCGCTTTCCTTGACACGCTGAGGACCAGCGACGCTGGCAAGTCATCACAGGCCCAGGGCAAGGACCTGGGTGTGGAGCTGTGGCACGCGCTGCGCAAGGCTGAGACCCTGGCCCAGGTGAGGGCATGTGCTGTGTGTGGCATTGCTGAGAGATGGAATGACTAGCAGGTGCTGGTTGCACATGAGAAAGCTCAGTGGTGTGTTCACACACAACTGGTCGATTGGCTGCAGGTGGCGACTGGCTCAGCCCACGTCTACTTCACGCCTCAAGACGCCCACCTGACCATAGAGAGCAAGGCCAGTTCTTGAGGTCTGATGGTTGTTGGTTGACTCCATGAAGCATGGCATGTGATGTAATGTGCGGATCCGCCTCTGGAGATGCACGTTCTCAGCAGGTGGCCTCAACTCACCCTTGCCTCTTGCAGCAAGCAGTCGACCGCACGACAACAGCGCTGTTCAAGAACTGGAAGGCCCCAAGGCCAGCAGCAGGCTTGATGTGTGCACGCCAGCGGCAAGCTCGCAGAGCTTGTGATGGAAATCCATTGGCTTCCGCGGCGCTAGCAAACAACGAGGTTTGTTTCTCACCCTGTTGTGCCTTTTTGTTTTGCATCGTATTGTGCCTGTGCTGGCAGCTGTTGTGCTGCGCTGTAACCTGCTTAGTGATTTTATGGGGGGTCCTTGGACATGTTACATGTATGGACTCAAATAGTGTGGGCAAGCAGCCCTAGAAGGCCTGCATGCGCAGGTGCAGGTAAGGCAACTGCAGGACCATGGGAAAACGCACAATTGTCTACTTTACTGCCGACGCCGGCAACGTCCAAAGCCTCGACTACCCTGGCCCATTTTTCGAAATATTCTCAAGCGCCAACACTTACCAGGAGATTAAGCGCGACCTGGCGGGCAGGTTCACAGTGCCCAAGCATGACTTACTGGTCATGATGGTCATGGCCATGGTCATGTAAATTGGCTTGCCTACCTACCATGGATGGATAAATAGAAGATGCTACAGTCTACAGCAACAATAGTAACAAGCACACTGTGAATTTGTGAGGCTGTAATTGCTATTCTGGACCTCAAGTTGTGGTGAAAAGGCGGGGCACCCTACCATCTACTGGTAGATTGCGCAGCTTATACTTTCAGCGAATGATGCCAGAACTAGTCACTTTTGCTTGCAAGCTTGACATGGAAGAGGCCAGGTATGCGTTGTCATACTGCATCCAGTGGCCTGCGCACACCTGAGTAGCGACGCCTCCATAGGATATCTCCTTTCCTGTCACGGCAGCGCTAGCGTTGTTGAGACCTGGCGAGCCAAGGGTTCTGCTGGTTGCAGCCGCGGCAGTGGCGGCGATGGCGCCCTCAAACGCAGGCATTGAGATTGGCAGCGCTGTGCCCCAGTGCAGCGCCTGAAACGCTGCTTCGCGTTCAAGTCCACACTACGCTCTGCTTTGCCGCTTGGCAAGCTTCCGCAAGCAGGGAATGCAGGGGACAAGGGCGAAAGCGTATGCACAGATGCTCTTCCTCGGGGTAAGGGCGAGCGATGAAGTGTCTGCGCTGATGGAGTGTCCAGGTGGACCAGATGCCAGGCAGGCGGGCGCTGAGCTGCTGGTGGGCCAGCCCGTGAGGGCCAGGGTGAGAAACTGTTGCCTGTTGTTTGCTTTGTGTTGTGCAGGTGCAAGTTCCCAGCAGGTGGCCTCAACTCACCCTTGCCACATGCAACTTGTTGCAAGCAGTCACCGCAAGCCGTCGTCACAAGCGCACGCTGCGCTTGACCATGCGCCTTTCTTCAAGCCGTGCGCCTCCGAGGTATCGAGAACGCGCCGTCTCTCATTCTGTTGTGTGCAGGGCTCAGCACCGCGACCCTTGCGCAGTGGCTTTGTTGTGCTCAAAACACCCTGTCGAAGCCGCTCAAAGTACCAACGTCGCGCTGTTATCAAAAATAAGGCGTGGATGTGCGGAACAGGACCAGGTGTTCCCCATTGACCACCATAAACAAGCGATGTCACGGCGCCCACGCATGCGCACGCGCTGCTGTCGACGCCGTGCTTTCCTGATCGATAGCCACGCCCCCGTCTGAACGACCGAGCAACCTGGAATTGCACACCCTGCTTACCCCACTTGGCGGTGAGGCGTGCAGCAGCGCCGTGCCAGCATGGCGGACGAAGATGGGCTGGTGCTGGACCGCCCAGGCAAGCGGCATCGATCTGACGACGAGCGTGGAGGCGAGGGGGCTAGGTGAGAAGTTGTTTCCTGCAGCATGCTTGCGGCCTTGGCTCCTCGCATGGCATGTGCCTGCTGCCGTGCACCGACAGCAAGTGGCACCGTCGTCCGGCACTGGCATATCAACCCAGCGCGGGGCAGTCGCTGCTGGGAGGAGCGGCAGCAAAAGCTCGTCCGCAGCAGGGGCGCATTGCGTCTAGGGGTTGTTTCGAAGCCGGTAGCCTCGATGCTGGTGCTGAGTGCTGAGTAGCCGATTTCCCCAATTCACTTGCGCATCGCAGCCATGACCACGGCAACGCCGCCGACGGTGCAGCCAACGGCGCAGATGGTGCGTTCCCAGGCCCAGCATGCAGCCATGGTCTCGGATCCATGCCCTGGCAGCCATGCATGGCACAAGGTCATGGCAGGCATGGCTGACTACCTTGTGTGTTGTGTGCGGTCAACAGGCCGTTCAGAGCCGGCATCTAAGCGACAAGAAAGAGGGCTGGGCAGCCGTGACCAGGCCCGGGAGGGCATGGGTGCGCTGCCGCGGCCGCCCCCTTTGACAATCCCTGTTGAAGGCACTGTAAGTTTATTTGTTTTCCTCAAGTGACTTGGGCCTGTTTCTTATGCCGCTGGGCATCAGTGGCTTTGCAGTCAGGGGGTGAAATGCTCGCACCTGCACATGCCTTGCTTCTTTTCGACCCACATGTCCCTTTTGCATGCACACCTCCCTGCACGTGCTGCAGCTACCGATACAGCACCTGTCAGGCATCTCCCCGCTGCCGACGTTCCTAACGTCGCCCTACCTGGACAGCATGACGATGGCCTCGCCAAACCTGCTTGCCATGTTCAATCAGATGGCACAGACGACACGCGGCAACGGCATTGGTAGCCTCCTGGGCGAGGGGCTCACACCGGGGGGCCTCCTCAGCCCGAACCTGTGGCCAGATACTACACGCTCAGGCCACCCTGGGCTACTCAAGAGCTTAGCAGAACTTGACCCGTCACTCATCAAGCTGGAGTCAGCGAGAGGGCAGCGCAGGCCCAGCACCACAGGGGGCCTGGGCCTGGGTGGAGTCGACGGGCAGGGTGACGCCGGCAGTTGGCAGCAACACCATCGGCGCAGGCCCAGCGAGGCAGGCTTGGACGGAAGGCAGCGCCGCAGCAGTGTGGCCGGCTTGGGGGGCGGCGGGGGCGACGGCGGGGGCGGGCTCATGGGCATTATGCCGCTCGTCTCGCCGTTGGGGGCGCCCGGGGCTGGGTCGGCGCCGTCGGTGTACAAGGGCGTGCAGTACGACAAGGAGCGCAACCGGTACCAGGTGTGGAGGTGGTGTGAAGGGTGTGGCGGGTATGAAGGCTTGCTGCGAGGAGGATGCAGGGGAAATGGTGTCGAGCAGCCGCCGCCACGTGGCTAGGTAGTTTGCAGGGCAGCACATGGGTGGGTGCAAACGCTAACCCTATACCCTGAATGTTGCTTTTGCTGATGTCGCTGCATCATGACCACCCTTCCGCTTCTGCCTGTCCTGTTCCTCGCGCCCAATTCCATATGGTCCGTGCCTATCTGTATGTGCAGTCCCTGGTGCTCCCTCTCAAAATGCCAGCCCCCTGACTGCCGTCCCTGCACCTTGCGCCCCTTGCTCACCCCTCACCCACCCGTGCCCTCAATCCGCAGCTTGTGGTGTGGGACGGTAGCCGCATGAACGTGCTGAATGAGTACACCAGCGAGCTTGAAGCCCTAGTCGCGAGTGAGCTGTTGTCACCGTCGGCCCCACTGGGCAACCTACAGGTGTGGACAAGTCAGCAGTGTTGACTTGCCAGGCTTGGTCAAGGCTGGGGCACAAGGGTGGGATGCTGGCATGCCGGGGGCTATGCAGATGGTGGTGCGTGACACTGGGAAAGAGGAGGCGGTTTCTGAGGCAGAGGCTACTACTGCTTGTCGCCTTGACGCCTGGCTGCTGCCCTCCGTCCTCTCTTGCCGCTTGACCGCTCATGCACAGCATGATGCCTGCCCAACCGTCATCCCCTTTGCACAGGGCGGTGGCGGCCTCAAAACATTGCCTGCCCGCTCATGCAACCCATGCTNNNNCCCCCCCGTTGTCCCCCTTGCGCAGGGTGGCGGCGGCCTCAACTCCTTCAGCACTGCTGAGCCGCGCGGCCCCAGCATGCAGGAGGTGCTGGCGCGCGCCTCCACCTCAGCGCTCATGCAGCAGGCCGCGATCCTCAGCCCTATGGGCAGCGTTGCGCCCTTCTCGCCGTACGGCGCATTGTCGCCGGTCGGGCTGTCGGCGCTGCTGGGCGGCATTCCCACGCCGAGGGTGCCGCCGCCCGCGGTGACAGCCAGCAAGGTGAGGCTTGAGTGGGGAGATGTTGCCTGTGCTGGGACATAGGAGTTAGGGCAGGGGCATGGGCTGGGATGTGTTGCCTGGGCTGGGACAAAGAATTGTGGAAAGAGTTTCCAGATGGCAGGTGATTAAAAGGGGCAAAAGGCATGGGGGGAAAAGGCGAGGCAGATGTTTTCTTGCGCCATGCAGGGCCTTTTGCACCCACTGCCACGCCCTGCACTCAGCCGCGCCTTGCATTTGCTCTTCCCTCCTGTTTGGCGGCTGCAGCAAACCAACAAAAGCTACAAGGGCGTGCGCTTCAACAAGGACCGCCGCCAGTGGCAGGCCTACATCCTCGATGACGACCAGGTGCACTGGCTGGGATTTTATGACAACGAAGACGACGCAGCCAGGGCGCATGATGCCGAGGCATTGCGAAGGTGCGAGGGGGGCGGGGCTTGGCCCTGTTTTGGATAAATTAGCATGTCATATGATGTCTGGGTGTTGTGATTGGTTTGAGAGGCTGGGATTGGGAGCCGCTTTTTGTACGGTGCTTTCGAATGCAGTGTTGATGGCAAGCGTTTTGCAATGGCATGTTTGGAGGAGGAGCCTTGGCGTGCAGAACAATGCCTCGCCGCCCCCATGGCCTCAACGATACACCTCTATCTGGCGCAGGTTTGGGTCGTCGGCAGACCTCAACTTTGGCGACGACAGCCCAGCGGAGCTGATGCCGCTCACAGGGACGTCGGGGCTGTACAACGCACACAGCGGCGCGCTGCTGCCAAGCGTAGGGTCACTGGTTGGGGGCCTGGGGATGGGCGGTGGCCTTGGAGGCCTTGGCGCTGCAGGCATGGGCTACGGCGGCAGCGGCGGCGGTGTGCAGGCGGCAAACTCAGGGGG
>JAWZTI010000594.1:0-24421 GCA_039880955.1 Chlamydomonas urium
CACAGGGTTGGGCTGCTCCTTGGCGAACCACTTGTTGACAGGCCACTTGCGCAGCGCCGCAGTGCATGCCTGCAAATCGTCGGCGCTTAAGCCCAGCCTGGCTGCAATCTTGGCCGCCACCTTGTCTGCGGTGTCCACCTTGGCTTGGAAGTCAACGTCCATGGTCTCCTTCTGCAAAGGAGGGCCAACCACTTGGCCTGCAGGAATGCGCGTCATGACCATGCGCAGCAGCATCTGACCATCCTGCACGTGGACAGTAGAGCAGAGCAGACAAGGGAGGGGGAAGTTGAAGGGCAGCACACTGATCGCAACATTGCACACAGGCAAGTGCTCAGCTGCTCAATACTTCTGACTCAACACAAGCGGAGCACAATGTTTTGCTTCAACTTACCTCATTGCCGTGCCTGTGCTGGTCCTGCTGCTGTGCAACATCCATGCCAGGTCGCTTCACAAACGTAAACTCAAATGTTGCATGTGCAGGCTCAGGTAGCGGGTCTTGCAGAAACGCAGAGTGGCCCTTGAGCAGCGGGTGGTTGTGGCGGCACTCAGAGCCAAACTTGCACTTGCCGGTCTTGAGATAGAAGGTGCAGATGGGCTGGTTTGGCCTCAGCGGCAGGCCCATTGAGGTCAGCGGCACTGAGAACTGGCGCGGGTGGTGGAACACACAGGCGTCGCCATACTTGCAGTGGCCAGTGCGCACATACCACCTGCACAGCTCAGCTCCAGGGTTCTGTGGAAACTGCCTGTACGTCAGGTCGCCGCCAGGGTTGCAGCCATGGCTCTGATGGGCTGCGATGGCGGCGGGGATCTGATAATGCTGCACGGTGGTGCCAGGGTTGGTGCGCTGCGGTTCCTGGACGTTGCCAGCGAGGGCGGAGGGGTCTGCAGCTGAGCCGCACAGAGCAGTAGCAGCGCATGCCGCACCGCGCTCCTGCTTGACACGCAGCGCCTGCTGCGGCAGCGCCATCAGCAGGGCCGCGGAGGGTGGGAGGCCGCCTGGCACCATGCACCGCCGGCCTGCGTCTGTCGCTGAAGTCAATTGGAAGCCTGCCGAGCGACTGGAAGGGCGGCGACGGTGGAGCTTTGCGCGCAGAACAACCGAGTGTCACACGATGTTGGGTGGGCCTCAAAGCATGAGCTGCCACACCACCTGGCGTTTCGGGCTTTTGAACGCCGCGTTCACGCAGGCGAAGCGACGCCTGCCAGGAAGGAGCGCATCGACGCTATGTATCGACGTGCTGGTAGCCACACGCACACCGTGGCAGAAACCCCTGCTGCGTCGTGGGAACCTTGTCTTGGCAAAAAGCAGAGTCCCTGGTGAATTTGGGCAGCAATTTACATTGTCATGCGCATGCTTGGTTGGCAACGTGTTTGTTGCACCCAACAAGCAGGAAATGTATTTCACGTTGAAATCCATCACGCGCCTGGAAAAAGTCTCAAGTGGCGCAGCACGATCAAGTTCAAAGCTCAGTGCATAGCACTGTGCACACAGCCCCAGCGGAGAACTGACCAGTCCCAAGTTTCTGGTGTGGGGTTGCTTGCGAGCGCTGGGGTTGCCAGCTGGCACTAATGTACGTCGCTTTGCAGCAGCGATGGCATCCACCAGCGGTGTACTGCAGCGCGCAACAGCAGCAAGGCCCTGCGTGGCTTCTGTTCGGCCCAGCATTGGCCGCAGGGCCGCGCAGCAGTTGCTCATCGCTAAGGCAGCCCCCATCGATGCTTTGCTGGTAGGTATGACACGCCGGCGCTGCCTCTTCATCCTACCCCCGCCCGCCCTGCCGCTACTAGCCCCTAGTGACGGTCTGCGTGGATGCTCGCATGCAGTTCGATTGCGATGGCGTCCTGGTCGACACCGAGAAGGATGGTCACCGTGTGTCGTTCAACCAGGCATTTAAGGCCAAGGGTAAGCATGGGTAGCAGCATGGGCTTGTCAGGTGGTGGGACACCCGCTGACTCTTCCCGGCCCTGTTCCATGGAATTCAGGCCTGAACCATGAGTGGGGTGTGGACCTCTATGGACACCTGCTGGAGATTGGAGGTGGCAAGGAGCGCATGACCAAGTACTTCAAGGTGAAGGCAGAACAACATGCAATGCGCATGTGGGTGCTGCGGCTAAGAGCTAAAGTAGGCCCGTTTACTGCTGTGATCGACAGGACGTGGAGGACCAAGACCCGTTCAAGTCTATCACGGTGAGCGTGGCTCAAATACGTGCTCAGAGGCCATGACATCTATGGGGGCCCCAGCATCTGTGGCTGAGTTCAGGTCAGCGTCACCGCACGTCGTTGCTCTCCTGCCTGTCTCTAAGCACAGGACCCAGCAGAGCGCAAGAAGCTGGTTGCTGACCTGCACCTGCTCAAGACAGACTTGTTCATGGAGCTGGTAGAGACGGGAGCCATGCCCCTGCGCCCTGGAGTCAGGAGGCTCGTGCGTGAGTCAAGGGTCATGACAGGCAGCCGTGTGCGGGTTCTTGCCTGCGTGCCGATGTGCAGTGGATGTTACAGCGCCTGCCACTGTGATTGACAACAGCCGCACGGTGATGCGATTGGATGCTGTGCGCAGACGAGGCGATCGCTGCTGGGGTGCCCGTTGCGGTGTGCAGCACCAGCAACGAACGGGCGGTCAGCACAATCGTGCGTGTGATGCTGGGCCCAGAGGTTGCAGCCAAGATGGTAGGCTCTGGGTGCTCGACGCAAAGCGCCTCAACCCGTCCATGCTTGCTAAGGAGTTTCAACTTGCATCAGAGGTCCTGCTGTTTTCTGATGGTGTGTGCACGCCTGTCCTTATGCTGCACAGCGTGTGTTTGCTGGCGACGTCGTGCCTAAGAAGAAGCCTGACCCCGCCATCTACCTGCTGGCAGCCAACGAGCTGAATGTTGACCCTGCCAAGTGGGACAGCACAGTCGCAGCATGATTGAGCATTCTGAGTGCCTTCGGTGACAAGTTTGTATGTGGATGTGCCTCAGGCACTTGAACTTCCCTAGAAGCAAATCTTAACGCCGACAGTCAGTAGCGTGGTATTGCACGTGTTGACTGTGATGCTGCCATGTGCGTCGCTGCAGGTGCGTCGTGGTGGAGGACAGTCGCATTGGTGTGCGCGCCGCCAAGGGCGCTGGCATGACGTAAGTGCAGGCCAGGGGCACAAAGTGCAGCCGCAAGTAACACTTTGAAGCCTGGCCAGCAGACTTTTGAGTGGGCTGCATTGCTGGTGCGACCGCTCAATCCTGCGTGCATCATGTACTCAAGCCCGTCTGCCCTCGCGCTGCTGCCTGTTCCCAGGTGTGTCGTCACCAAGTCCAGCTACACGGAGAACGAGGACTTCACGGGTGCAGACGCCATCTTTGACTGCATTGGCGAGGCAGGGTCAGAGCGCTTCTCCCTCAGTGACCTGGTGGCCATGGTTCAGGCCAAGCAGGGGACACGTGTGTGACCGCTGTATTTGAAACGTGCTGTGACACTGGTGTAGGCGGGAGGTGGTGACGTGCAGGAGCCTGCATGATCGCGCTTTGCCGCAGTGAGCCAACATAACACGCTCCTGTTGAACAATTTTGCACCCATGGAATGTGCTGGCTGTGCAGCTATTGCATGTTGTCATGATTCACACTTTTTGCTGACTTATATGCATTTGTTTGCTGCAAGGCGCTGGACGCTGTAGCGCTTGATGTGCTGGTTTGGAGTTCAACCTTTGGACGGCAGCTGATGGCCTATGACAAGTAATCAAACACTTACCCTCGAAAAAGCTTGTCCACCTGTAGGATGCGGCTTGCAACTCATACATATGTCGAGCTGCTCTGAAGCAGCTATCACGCAGCAAATTGCAACTGGTCATGCAGGAAATCATATGGGTTTTTCAAGTTCGGACAGTTCGGACTTTGACCAGCTTCTGGCGCATGCGCCCACGCGCTAGCGGCCGGTTGTCACCGCGCAGGGTTTTTCTGCAAGCCGCATTTGCAAACCCTTCTGGAACAATAGACAGCTTCCAACAGCCATGCCACTAAAAGCAGCGTCGGACGCAGCAGCAGCGCCTCCCAAGAGGCCGTCCGAAGACCAGGCCATGAGAGATCAGCTGGCGTACTACAAAACCCGCGTTGGTGCGAGGCACGAAGCTAATTGGACGCAGGAGGAGCAGTGCACAACGTGCATGCAAGGGAGCGACATGCTGTGGCATGCTTGCATGCATGCAGAGGACTTTGAGCGTGAGCGAGCCACATTGCTGGACAGCATCGAGAAGTGCTCTGTTCAGGCGGCGGAGCTGCACCGCCTTGACTGGGAGAACCGGCGACGGGCAGATGAGATTCGGGAGCTGCAGAAGGTGGGGTTGCGCAGTTTGCCATGCACAATCAGGCATGACACGTCGCACAGCCATCACCTGCCTGTCAATCTTTTGTATGCCAACACTGCACCACCAGCTTGCTCAGCACCTGCAGCCTTGTCCCCAAGACTCCCTGGACACTGTTCCACACCTCTCCATCAAATACACACCACCATCGTTCCTGCTGCAGGCGCTCAGCGATGCCCATGCATTCCTCTTTGAGGAGCGGCAGCGACTGCTGGCCCTGCAGGCAGAAAACGACGAGCTGCGGCTGCAGGAGATAGAGGACCGCAAGCGCATACAGCAGCTCATTGATTATGACCCCCTGCTGGCCCAGAGGTCAGGGGCGGCCACAGATAAGCGGAGCCTGGACACCCTGATGCTGCAGATTGAGTCGCTGCAGGCACAGCTGAGTGAGCAGGTGAGGGGCAGGTGTGACAAAGGGTGAAGGTCAAGCGTGTGTTGCGCTCCCCTTTCCACCAGCTCTCAAGTCTTGCCCCTTCCTCTCTCCCCACCTTGCCCCGTGGGAGCAGAGTCAGCTGGCGAATGAGCGCGTTGCAGCGCTGCTGGAGGACCGGCGGATAAGGGATGAGGAGGAGCAGGCGCACCGCAGCCACCTCAACCAGCAGCTGGAGGCAGCTGCGCAGAAGCTGCGAAAGACTGAGGAGATGCTGAGGCAGGCCACCAAGGACGCCATCCTCGGTGAGTGCAGCGCAGCTCAACAAGCACAAGCATATGGGAGGCTGCTTAGAAGGCACTCAACAGTTGAGGTGTTGCACCAGGCTGACAAGGAGGCAACCTTAGGTAAGGGCTGGATGCGCGATTCTACCATGACATGCTGTCTCTTGTGCCCTATGTGCTGCTCGCAGCGCGGCGAGACAAGCAGCAGGCGGAGGAGCGTGCGGTGGCTGCCTCTGCTGAGCTGGCGCTGGAGAAGCAGCAGCTGCACGAGGAGATGACGGTGGTAAGTTCCGGGCGAGCGGGTGCTAGGGGCAAATGATGGAGCAGGAGTACATACAGAACACAGCAACGGTTGCTGCATTAAGGAATGGCGGTGGTGAGGGCCAAGCAACAGGAGGCCCGCAGGGGTGGAGGACACATGTCAGCAGCTGCATCCCGGGACACCAGCACTTCCTCCCCTTCTTCTCGCCAAGCTTCCCCTGCCCCTCCCGGTTGCTGTGATCCTGCGTGAACCCTGCAGCTGAAGCGCGAGTCCGCCGATGAGCTGCGGCAGCTGAAGCAGCAGGGCGAGGTCAAGCTGGACAACATTGCGGGCAACCTGAGGAAGCAGGTGGGGAGTGAGAACTTCTCACTGAGAAGGGAGCAAGGAAGCCAAGGGAAACAACATCAGGGTAGCCGCGCATTGGCAAGAGCGTTGCTGGCAAACCCAGGAGGCAGGTTAGAGGCAAGCGAGTCAAGGGACACAAGTAAAGGAAGTCGGCAATTCTGGGTTCAAGGCTTACTCAACCTGGGTCACTTGCTCAGAGCGGTCAAAACCTGTCCTTGTTCCTCACACTGCCCGCTTGCCCAACTCCACGTTCCGGGCAGCTGCGCATCCGTGAGACCGAGCTGACGAACCTCAATTCGCTCCACACCAACACCAAGGCCCAGCTGGAGAAACGGGTTTCGGAGCTTGAAGCAAAGAACACTAAGCTTGTTGAGCAGAACAAGACCCTGGAGCTGAGAAGGCACTTTGACATGGAGGGCTTTGTGGCTGACGTGTCCAACCTGCGCAAGATGCTGTCGTCAATCGAGCGCAAGCTGCATGAGATGCGGCTTGTTGAGAGGTGTGTTGAGGTGTGGGAAGTGTGGAAGGTGTGGGGTGGGTACATGGGAAAGGTCCAGGCCTGGCCCATCTGATCAGAGGCGTAAAGGGACAAGCAAGGCTGCCTCCCTTGACCAGGTCTGGGTATGAGGGCGCAGCAGATAGCGGCAGTGATGTTTTGGGCCTAGCTTGTGGGTCAACAAGTGCAACAGGAGCTTGCACCCTCTGGTGGCGCTGAATGTTGCCACGTTGAGGCCACTCGATGCGTCGGTGTGATCCCTCAGCAACTCCCGGACGGGGCCCCTGCCCTGCTGCGCGACTTGCCACCTCACTGGCGCAGGCTTGGAGAGGATGACCGCCTGGACACCATCCTGGCGCACCTGCGCCAGAAGGCGCCGTCGGTCACGTCCGAGCCCTCCGACCTCCGCAGTGACCAGCGGCCCGATGACGGCGGCTCAATGGCAGGGGACGGCGGGAGCAGCGCCGCCTCCTACCCCAGCGCGAAGAGCGAGCTGGCGAAGGGTCTGAAGGAAGTGAAAGGGCGGATCAAGGGGCTGGAGGACAGGATTGCGCTGAAGAAAAAGGCGATGGCAGCGGGTGCGCCGGGGGGCAGGCCGCTGCCGCCGCCGCACCCGCAGGGCAGAGGGTGATGGCTTTTCGTTGCTTGCCTGTGGCTGCAAGCCTCATTTCAAATGAGTCATGTGTGAAGTTATAGCAACTGCAGGCTTCGCGCGTGGGTTTTCCGCTGTGATGGCTGTTAATAGGGGCCCTTCTGTTGTCTGTGAAAGGGCTGGCCTCAGACGGCTTATGGAAGGTGACACCACTGAATTGAGAATTGAACCGTAACATCTCACGTTTGGGCAGTCAACAATTGCACCAGATGTCTCACGGGCGTGAAACTTCTGCAGCGACCTGTTGGCCTGCGCTCCTGAGGGCAGGAGTCGTTGAATACTAAGCTACCAGAAAACATCAGGAACAACAAAGCAGGCACTTTTCCACACACCAACCTTTACAACACATGAACACTGTATGCCGAACGGCGCATGGCCACTGCTCTGTCCCCTGTTGCAACAACTCGATGCACTGTGAGGTCAAACAAGCGAATGCACCTGCACCCTACCCTGCTTCAGAAGCACACGCTATCGCGCCAGGGCACTATATTCACTTACTGCGTCTTGCTCTAAAGGACAGAGAAAAGCAGGGCAGGCTGCACAACAGGTCTAGTCAGCCTACAAATGAGAGCTTGCTGCTGATAATGAGAGCTCCCATGTTGACAAGTATATGCGACAAGTATATGCCCTGGCGAGGGAGCAGGGCTAAAGCCCCTCTAGCCCCTCGCAAGCGACAAGCGCTGATCAGCTGTGATACACCCCTAGCATCGTGCACAAACATGAATGGAGCCCTGAGAGTAACAACCAATCAGGTATGAAAGGGCGGAAGAAAAACCCATGAACTTGATGAGGCGAGAGGCATCATCATCTGATCGATCATTGACGACGACACTTGAATGGTCGGCTGCGGAGCTATTGGATGGCTGTTGCTGCTGCTACACAATGTCAAATCCGTGTACGCCCATGCATGTTGCGCTGGGCCGTGCAGGCACCAGCCTCGTGAAAGCAAGAAGCTGAGACCTCACAGCACCAGCTGCGGCGGAGAATGTGGCTGCTGCTGCTCCTGCTGCGTGCGCATCAATGTCTCATGTAAAAGAGAAGTTCAGGCCTCAAAGCACCAGCTGCTGTGGTGCAGGTGGCTGCCGTTGCTGCTGCTGCGTTCTCCCAAGCTCGTGCACACCCATGGCCTTGGCCCACGCGTACGCATCCCTAGAGCCTTTGGCGACCAGCCAGTCCAGCACCTCGTCCTCCGCAGGCACCAGCGCCCAGTTGACCAGCGTCGTCAGGCTCGGCTCGCATGCCTCAAACGCGTCGGGCGCAACAGCAATGTTCGTGATGGAGGTAGCACGGGGAACGTTCTTGAGCGACGGCCGCAGCCGGTCGAGCAGCTGGCCGACAGGGAAACTGCGTGGCGATAAACGAGGGGCCAGGGGAGGAGAAGAAGGGGGGCTGGTGAGAGCGCTGGGCTTGCTGGTCGACGTGTCCAGGCTCGCCCACGGGTTCCGCAGTCAAACAGGACACGACAGGTGGCATTTGCGCACACCCCACGCGCCCCACTCACCAGCAGACCTTGACCACCGTTGGGCTGGGCGGCGACGGCACGAAATGCGTGACGCCCCCGTCCACATACGTCACGCCCCTGAATTGCGTCGTCCACGCTCCGTTGGCATACATGGGGATGTGGCATGAGGCTGCCAGGGCCTCGATTAGATCCGCCTTGTCATGGAACTGTGAGATGGCCTCGTGGCGCGGGTAGGGAAGGACGAGGCGGGAGAGCGAGACATGGACAACGTCGCAGCAGCGCTCGTGGGCATCGTCCGGCTGCGCAAAGGGAACGAGGCAGCAGCATGGAGTGATGAGCAGGTGGGTGCGAGAGTACAGGACGCTTATGAACATGGCGGATGGGGAGGGACGTCTGGAGGCCCAGGACAGGGCCGAAAAGTGCGAAGGACGCCGCATGGACTGTGAAAAGCCGCTGCCACAAAGGGCTGCTGAGAAGCGAGTTGAGGGCAAGCGTACAACCACAGGGCCAGGGCGAGTACCCGGGGTGCTGTGGGAGCGGTATTTGCTGCTCCCAGAGCACTGTGGCGCAAAGACATGGTGTCACTGCACCCAGGCCACACAGCTGCTGGCAACCCACCAGATAGGAGTGCAGGAACTCCCGCAACAGCCCGGTCAGCCGTCCGCGCGTGCCCGCCGCCCTGCAGTCGGCTGCGAAGGAGCGCATGGCGGCCAGCGTGTCCTCGCGCGAGATGCCGCATGCGTAGGTCGCGATGGCGAGGCTGCCTGCGGACGCACCGGCCATCAGCGTGCCGCTGCCGTTGCGCAGCACGCCCAGGCGCTCCAGCTCCCACAGCACGCCTGCAAATGGCGATGTGCGTGGCCAAGAGCGGGGGGAAGGGCAAGAGTAGCAGGAGGTCAGTGAGACAGTGAGCGGGAGCGCTGCAGCATGTTGCACGTGCCGCTGGCAAGGGAACAGGTGCGCTGGACGGGGGGGTTGCTGTGATGCTATGAACACTGACCATGCCCTGGCCCGCCCCGTCCCGCCCTGCCCTGCCTTACCCTGTGCCGCCTTGCCCTGCTACCCAACCGCAACTAACCCAGGTGGTAGGCACGCAGGAAGCCGCCGCTGCTAAAGCCTGGATGTGCCCTGACCTGTCCTGCCCTGCTACCCGAGCGCAGTGACTCACCCAGGTGGTAGGCATACAGGAAGCCGCCGGCGCTGAACCCAAAACCTAGTTGACCGGCAGCTAGCGCGCTGCGGATGCGCTGCGCCCTCTCCTCGTCCTTCGAGTCAAAGGCGTCAGAGGGGGCGGCCACCATGGCCTTGCCGTGCTCCAAGTCCCTCAGCTCCTCGCTGCTGGGTGGGGGCGGCTGGGTGGTGAGGGGTGGTGGTGGTGCTGAGGAGGTGAAGTAGGGGAACAGCGAGGAGAAGAAGCTGAAGGAGGGCGACCGCGAGGGTGTGGAGGTGGACGGGTTCTCATCATCTGAGGCGCTGGGTGTTGTTGCTGAAGCGGCAGCTGAGGGTGCTGTGGAATCAGAGGACGAAGGTGTTGCTGGGTTCGAGGTTGAGGGTGTGGAGGTGGGCGATGCTTCAGTGCTGGAACCAGGGTTTGCAGGTGCGCCGTTGGCAGGCTGCAAAAGTGCTGGTGGAGCATTGGCAGAGGGCTGTATGTCTTGCTGTGCCTGCTGGTTGGTCCCAGGACCTGGCGTGCCACTGGCCATGCACCTCATGGTGCTGCGAAGAAGCTGCGTAGCTGGCGGTGCCATACGCATGCGGCGCGTGGCGAGGCCGGAGGTCACCCTGGTGCGCAGACAGGCACCCATCTGCACGGACTGTCGGGCGCGGGGCGGCTGAGGCGCGGCGCTGAGCCGAGCAGCCTGCGAGTAGCACTGCATGCTGCCCAGCAACGCACAGCGGACTGGATGCACGCGTTGGTACAGGCTGACGGTGATAATGTTGCGGGGAGTTAGCATTCGCGCGATAAGCCGCATCCGATTGTCACTGCCTTTGTTGCATGGCCCCGAAGTATGAACGTTTTCAAACTTTCTAAATTCCCAGCGTCAGCTTGCCCCAAGGTGCCAATGCAGCCCGCTCATCGCAAGTGCACGCTTCGCATGAGCAGCTCCACGCCACCTTGACACTGCCATGGACCTCCAAAGCGTATTATTGGACACGGCGCTGCTGTCGCGCCTGTCGCGCGAGTTCCAGCTGCTCAAGCGCGCTGGAGGTTGGAGCTGCCTCGCCTGCATGACCAGTTGACCACGCATTTGCAGTCCATACCCATCACAGCATGCATTGCCTGCCACGCCGCATGTGCTGCTTCACACAGGCGATGTCGACTTTGACCTGTGGATCCAGCAGCGCCTGCGGGAAGCAGCCAGCGCCAAGCTGCTGCACACGCAGCAGTCGGCCACAGCTGTGCAGCACCTACCATCACACGAGCAGCAGCATCAGCAGGAGCAGCAGCCTGGCAGGCAGGACAGCTTTGCCGGTGCTCACCCACATGCACCACCACGGCACATCGGCCCCCAGGCTCCAGCTTCAGCAGCAGGAGCAGCAGCAGCAGCAGCGGCGGCGGCGGCAGCCGGCCTGCAGCATGGCGCCCCAGAGCACGTCAGGCAGGGAGGCCCGCATGCAGAAGCCTACCCAGCGCACCAGTCCCCTGCACCAGAGGCAGCTGTGCGCCAGGCAGCTCAGGGCTTGCTACATGCGCCCATGGCGGCAGCGGCTGCGGTAGCAGCAGCGGCACGTGCCCTGCAGCAGCGCAGCACCAGCCTGCCTCCACCCCCACCCCCACCCATTCCGCAAGACCAGCTGGCCTTCTCTGCCAAGCTATCCAGGTGAGCTTCAGGTGGAATGCACAGGTTAACAAGTAAGGGGCTGTGTTGGCTGCCTCGCTTCTGTGACAAGGGATTCCTTCCAATGAAAAGGAAATGCATTGGGGGAGTAAGCAGCTGCATTCCTCACAGCTCAAGTTCAAGCGAAGGGGAGGCGGTGTTGAGGGTCAGGAGTGTTTGGTTTGACTCTTTACAGGTGCGTACCTGGGCTTGCACCCAGGTCACATACCCCACCCAGCAAGGATACTATAAAACTTTTTGCAGCCACCCAGCTGTAGCTCAGGATGTCACTTCCACTCCTGGCTCACCGTAACAGTTGGGCTTGGTGGCCGCCACAAGCGCTCACGTTTGACCTGTCTGCAGGCCCAGCAACTCAATGCATCAGCACCCCCAGCGCCCTTCTCTTGCGCCCCACCAGCTAGATTGTGTCAGTTTCATCGTCACAATTGTGCGTCATGCCAAACGCAGGCCGCCACACTACCAGCAGCAGTCCTACCCATCAGTTGCAGCAGCGGGGGCGTATGCTCCACACCAGCTGTTGGCTCCTGGGCCCTGGGGACCACCAGCGGCAGGGTCGTACCAAGTACCTGGGCCCCCTGCTGCGCCTGAGCTGGGCCTCAGCCTGGCAGGAGAGGGCGGGGTGAGTGGGTGCAAGGTCGGGCGACACAGAACAAGCCTCTTACGGCAGGGCAACCACAGCCGGTTGTTGCAGCAGGTGTCAGCAATTGCTTTCGGCATCAGAATTGCGGGGGCGGAGGAGTTCATGGGCGACTGCAGGAGGGCTCAAAGCCACGCTTGCGCAAAGCGAATCAGATGCCAAGTCTGATGTGTCTATCATTTCACCAGGGAGAGGTGCTGACACTTGTGGTATCTGTCGCGTGCTTCCCGCGTGCAGGAGGTGCACTCCCACGTCACCACTAGTTGGGTACCGCTGCAGCAGGCGGGGGCAGGGGTGCAAGGGATAGGCGCAGCGGCACCAGGCGCAGGGCAGGCAGGGGCAGCAGCCTTTGCATTTGCACCCTCGGGGGCGGCTTTTGTACCTCCGTTTCTTCCGGGGCCCCACACCCGCCCGTCGCAGCAGGGCGCAACGACGCAGCACCTTCTGGCCGCTGGCGAGAGGGAGCGGAGGCTGGCACTGTCTGCTGCGCTTGCCCGGCAGAGGCTAGCGTCTGATGCGGCGGTCTGGACGGCAAAAGAGGAGTCGAGGAGGTGAGACAAGGGGGAGCTGAGAAAGATGAGGGAAGGGGGCTGTGCAGTATGATACAAGAGAGGGAGCAGAGGCTGGCGTCTGAGGCAGCGGTGGGGATGGCAAGCCAGGACTCAACGAAGTGCGCAAAGGGGGAGGTGTGCACAAGGGGGCTGCAGGCGAAGACAAGTGGCGCCTGAGATTGGTGGCAGGTTGTCCGATTGTCATTCAAGAGCCTATCGCAGCCACCCTCTGTCCTCCCCACCCGCACCCCTTTGCTGCTCCTAGCCACCATGGCAATGACAACAGTCATTTAAATGGCGGTCAGATGTCCAACCTGCCAACCCCTGTACGCCCCCTGTCACACAGCTCCGAGCTGCTGCATGCGCTGCAGCTGCTGCAGCCCGTGACAATGCAGATGTACCATTGGTACATCAAAGAGTTGTTCAACCCTGTACCCTCTTACCCCTGTCCCTTCGCAATTCTGAGCCATTGTGGGCAGTTCAAGACAGTCATTGACATAGCAGCCCAACATCAACTTTGCAAACCCTGCGCTTCCTTGTCCCACCCCCACAATTTCCTCCGCGCAGCTCCGAGCTGCAGCACGTGTTGCAGCTGCTGCAGACTGTGGCATCCCAGAACGAGAACGTGTCCAGGGAGGTGCAGCAGGCGCGGGATCAGCTGCTGGAGCAGGGGAGGAAGCTTGAGGGAAGCTGGGGGCCGCCGACCGCCGGGAAGGGTAACCGCTCCGCAAGGGCGCCCCTGGGGTCCTATCAGGGTGTAGGGGAAAGTGTGGAGCAGCCTGGCAGGGGGCAAGCTGTGCAGCTTGGCGCGAGCATCGGCGCAGGCGGGGGCAGCGGCGGGGGCTACGAGGAGGGGGACGAAAACGTGGACCCAGGCAGGGGAGGCGCACGGGTGGATGACAGGCAGGGGTGGGGCAAGGGCAAGAGCGGCAGGGTGCCAGGCGTGGACAGCAGCTGGCGCCCAGGGCCGAGCGTTCCGTGGTTTGTAAAGGCTGCACAAGGTAAGCGCTTCACTTGAACCCAGCTCTTGGGCACACACCTAACAGGTGACCTTTCACCTCAAATGCTGCTGTTTGCTTCTTGAGGGCTCCACAAGCTGGGGGGCTGTACATGAAGGATATCAACCCTGCTCTTCGGCAGGCACCTGGAGGTTGACCCACTGCCGCTGTCAGCAGCAACAGCGCCGCCGTTGTCATGCCTGGCCGGGGCTGGTCAGTGTGTATGGGTTGACTAATCAGGGCGAGCCCTTGTGAGGGTATGGATTTGGGTTGGGACACTAAGGTGATGCAGCTGTTCAAAGCTCACGCCTGGGGGCATGCCAGGCTGCATCAGCATGCGCTGGATCCTGTCAAGGGTGTGTTACACGGATAAGCGCAGTTTGGAGTTGTTGGATGACTGCGCCGCAATGTGCCCCCGCCCTCGCCCGATTTCCCTTTCCTCATCCTGCATCTCCTACATCCCCTCTGCAGGCGCAGCGCCCGCTGCCGGCCGCCCTACAAAGGCCGGGGGGCGCCGCAACAGGAAGGGTGGAGCGGGCAGCCCTGGCCGCGGTAGCCCACGGCGTGGTGACAGTTACCCCGGGGGAGCGGCGCTAGGCTCCGACCAGCAGCGGAGCTCCGAGGCCAAGAGGCGCGAGCGAAAGGAGCAGCTCAAGGGGCTGTTGCGACAACTGCTGGGGGTCGGCAGTGCAACGGGCGCAACAGCCGCAACAGCCACAACAGCTTGGCAGGGGCGGGCAGCATCGGATGGGCGCGTGGGGGTGACGCAGCTGATGCAGGCTTTCCATGCGCTGGCCACAGGCGGTGCAAGTGTGGGGAATTCAGGGCAAGGACGGGAGGAGGAGGCTGGCGCGGCGGGAGCAATGCAGCGGCAGCGGTCTGGAGCAAGCGGGCGCCTGTCAAGGCAGCGAAGCGGTGAGTTACTGCTGGCTGTCCTGCGTTGGCTGATCCCCGCTTGGTGCTGTGCGGGTGTGACACATCCTGCCATGCGCTGTTGCAGATAGGTTGTCTGACAATATGTTGCTACTGGTATTACACACCCAGTAGCTTGAATGATGCAATCCTGGGCAAGAGGCAATGTGGCCATTGAAATGAAATCGGCTATGCTGTCTGTGTTTGTGATCAAGAGCTGCATTTACACTCCTTGCGCATTGTGCAATTGCTGTCATGGGTGCGCCCGCATGCATGCAGGGGCAGCGGGCGGGCCGGCGCAGGCGGGTGTTGCGGCAACAGCCGCGCAACAGCTGCAACAACAACAGGAGCAGCAGGACGGCACGGCGGGTGTTGCTGACGGGGAAGTGCCGCGCCGCAGCGTGCGGGCCATGGAGGAGGAAGTGATGGAGATTATGCAGGCTGACATAGAGCGTGCCAAGGAAGAGCACAGGTGTGGGGAAAGGTTGGGAGGAGTGCGAGGGGAAAGAATGGAGAAGTAAGGAAGAAGCGGTCAACGGGCAAGGGAGGAGAGGAGGAAGGCAGCAAGGATCAAGTGCTTGCCGTAGGCTGACGAGCAGACGAGTGGACGAGGGCTGCACTACCATTGCCTGTATGAACCCACACACACCTTGTTCACACCTGCAGGATGAGGAAGCTTGACGAGCTGGAGGAGCGCATGTCGCTCGCACTGTCGCGCATTGAGCAGCAGCAGGTGGCAATGGCGCGTTGGCAGCCGCCCACACTGCATGCCACCTCCTCAGGCATCGCCCAGAGCAACCAGCATTTGGGGCCAGTCACATGGGCAGGGGCAGGGGCGGGGGCAGGGGTGGGCATGGAGGTGGGATCTGCAGGCGATATGCTGCCGGGGACGGGATCTGCGTGGAATATGGCACAAGGTGCAGGGCTGGGGGCAACGGGGTTGATGAGCAGCGCTGGGCTGGGCGGTGGCAGCGCTGGGGATGGAGGCAGCAGCGCCGTTGCGGCGGGCCTCTTTAGACCCCTGGCTGCCCAGGGCTTGACCCTTGGGGCCCGGCCTCTGATGCAGGTGCAGCAGCAGGGCACACAGGCAGCCGCAGGCATGGGCCAGGCCAGCCAAGGCACCCAGGCAGGGGCTGGCATGTATGGGGGCCTTGGCGCCGCATCCGCTGCCAGTATTGGCGTTGGAGCGGAGGCCAGTGGGTTGCTCAGCAGGGCAGTGTCAGGGATGGAACAAGGGTCTGGCGCGGGGATGGGAGCTGGTCTGGACGGAAGGATGCTTGGGGGGATGGCTGCCGGTGGTGGGGGTGGGGGTGGGGGTGCTGCAAGTGAGCTTGGTCTGGCGGAGCTGCAGCAGCTGCTGCTGGTGCTGCAGCGCATGGAGGACAAGGAGGAGGCGATAAGGTGAGAAGGGGCCAGGGTCTAGGGTTAAGCGTCGAGGGTGCTGGGTACTGGCGGCGGCGGCGGCGGTGGCGAGGAAGGCGGTGGCGGTGGGTGTGGGTGTAGACATGCAGCACAGGAGGTCTGTGAGCAGCGGCTGCAATGCATGGAGGACAAGGAAGAGGCGATGAGGCGAGAGGGGCCCAGGGCCCAGGGCGTTGGTTTCTGGATGGTGGTGAGTGTCCCTCTATATACCCATTCCCCACTTGCTTCCCCGCCCCTTCTTCCTTGCCCCGTCAGGTGCCGCTGGTTTGAGAACCAGGGAACCCACCGCAACCCCTCCGCTGCGCCCCCTCTGGTTGTGAGGGACGGCGTTCTGGGCTCAGTCCCCTCCTCGGGCCCCAGCACCTTCACGCACACCGGTGTCGGCTCAGCAGCAACAGGAAAGGCAGCTGGCACCACCCAGACCGCTGCCGCAATAAATGCAACAACTGCAACAGCTGCAACAGCCGCAACAGGCTCAAGCGCCCATGCCGCTGGTTCTGCTGGCCAAGCCCCGACCACCAGGCCTGCTAGGCGAGGCCTCGGCTCCACTTCTGCCGTCCAGCCTGGCTTCAAGGAGTCAGCCCCCCAGGGCAGCTCCCCTGCTTCAGCAGCGGCTGTCCTAGGCCGTGCCCCAGAGCCGCTGATACCGCCCATCATTGACCCCATCTCTGAGGATCAGCTGGAGCGAGTGCAGGAGGCAAGGGAGATGTTCATCAGGTAAGCAGAGGGGTGAGGACGGGTGTGTGGGTGTGTGAGGGGAACAGTGCAGCGGTCAACTGACATGTCCCATCCACCACCACCACCTGCTCCATACCAAAGGAAAAACGATGCAAGATGGCGAGCTGACCTTGGTCTTCATCCTCCACCACCGTCACCTGCTCGATGCACCAACCAGGTAGCAAGCCATGCAAGACGGCAAGCTGACCTTGGTCTTCATCCTCCACCACCGTCACCTGCTCGATGCACCAACCAGGCAGCAAGCCATGCAAGATGGCGAGCTGACCTTGGTCTTCATCCTCCACCACCGTCACCNCCTTAGTCTTCATCCTCCACCACCGTCACCTGCTCGATGCACCAACCAGGTAGCAAGCCATGCAAGATGGCGAGCTGACCTTGGTCTTCATCCTCCACCACCGTCACCTGCTCGATGCGCTCTCAGGTACCAAGCCATGCAAGACGGCGAGCTGACCTAGATCTTTCCCCTCCGCCGCCACCCCTGCTCGATGCGCTCTCAGGTACCAAGCCATGCAAGATGGCGAGCTGGTGTCGTCAGGCCTGTCTTTAGTGGGCAACACAGAGGTGGTTGAAGATGTGGCCGATGCGCTTATTGAGGAGATACTGTACGAGCACGCCCTAGGTATGATAACAGAGAGGAACGCGCAAAGGAAGTAGGCAAGATTGAGAGAAATGAAAAAGGAAGGAGCGAATCAGAGAGAGGTTATGCGCCCCTGCATCGCGTGGTGGGCCAGGGTCGCAGTCGGGTCAGGCAGCAGCGCCCACTGTGCCTTTGTCACTATGCAGCGCCAACCACTGAAAGGTAACAGTATCGGCAAGTAAAAGGCAGAGGGAGGATAGCCGCTGCTCTTCAGAAGTTCAGCTGTGTTTGTTTTTCCCTTGGCGGCCCACTTGCAAACCAGATCTCACAGCTGCGCCTAGGCAGGCCACTTGCAGTACGAGGGGCGTCTCAAGGGCACACTTGTCCCCTGCTGCATCCGGACCGACTCAACCAGTCTGCCTTGTGCCTTGCCAGTCCCTGTCCCCCTGCATCCCCCCTGTTGTCGCGCCTGCAGAGCTGGCGGGCCTCTGTGACAACGTGGCGGAGCACCTGTTTGACCAGGAGTTTGGCGACCCAGCCGACGAGTAGCCGCCTACCTGCTTTGGACAAGAAGGTTCTGGCAGGGCATGCATAGTTCTTTGCTTCCTGTCCCTGACCAACGCGGTATGACACCCCAGCCACTGGGAGCAGTTGGCTGACCACTTGTCAGTGACAAAGAACACCAGCATTCATACCATGGTCAGTCGTATGTCTGTTGAACATGCATTCAGCGCAGATGGTGACAACATGTAACAGGAGACGAATGCGACGGAGACCATACAGCAAGAGCTTCAGTGTTTTGAAAGGCGATCTGATGAGCAGCAGTGTATATGCTAGTGGCTGCAGCATGGTGCGCCTGACGCCAGCCGTATCAGCAGCAGTATGCGGATGCAACGAAAGAGGATATGTTGATGACTAGTAGCCAGCCTTGCCAAGGCAGGCGACGCAAGTCAGCCAGTCAGTCAGGAGCAACATGGTTGCGCCCGCGGCGGAACAGGTGGGCTATATTGGCTACATGCGGGATAGCCCTATTCTATCGAGGGTAGGCTACCCATGCTTTGTGGATGCTGTCCCCATTAAGACGCGGGCGCCCCCGCAGAAGCCACCAGCTTGACGTACTCGTCGAACGCCTTGGCAGCGCATGCAGAGTAGGCCTGCACTTGCGCCGCGCACTTGAGTGTGTCCTGTGTGCTCAGCAAAGGGGAAGGGCAGAAGTGGATGAAACAGTGACGCCTTTGTTACCTGCCACCTACTATTCTTTGCTATGTAGCAAGTGTTACTCCTTGCCCTGTCGCAGGTGCAGGGAGCGCTCACCTCTGGGTGCTGCTTGTAGCACTCGAGCGTCGCGTTTCGTTCCGCCTCGCAGCGCATCGGCTTGATGGGGAAGCTGCGCACGGCAGGCGGGCAGCCGGAAGTCAGCGGGTGCAGCAGCTGCAACGGCTGGTAACAGCTGGCAAGGAGCCCGCAGCATTGATCGCAAGGCGAGGCAGCTGGATGGGAAGGTGCGCCCTCTTCATGTCATTCACCGTCTGTGCATCGTAACTGCTTGTGAGGAGCTAAAAGTACTTCATCCCTTCATGCTTATGGCTTCTGTTGCTTAGAGTTCTGCATCGCCTGACATCCTTGGCCTCACCCCAGCCCCTGCAACTGCGATGAATTTCCCCTCGCCTCTCCCCTGTGCTCCTTGAGCAGCCCATCGCTGACACACTCGACCTTGTCCGCCTCAACCTTCCCCTGCTCAATGCCACAAACCTTCTCACGTCATCAACCCCCCTCCTCCGTAGTATTGCGGAACAAGGTGCCCGCCCTCGCTCCTCACTTCCCTGCTCCTCACCTGTGCTTCTTGAGCAGGTCGTCGCTGTATCGCTTGACCTTGTCTGCCTCGCCCTCCTCCTGCTTAAGCAGCAGCTGCCCGACACGCGTACTGGACTGCAGGGCGCGCCGCAGCTGTGCATCGCCCTTGGCCAGCAGAGCGATCTCTGGGTTGGCAGCCGCTGGCCTTGGACATTGAAAAGGGGAGGGAAGGGGGAAGAGGAAAAGGGGTGATGCGGAGGGGGAGCTGTAGGGCGCGCCGCAGCTGCACATCGCCCTTCGCCAGCAATGCAATCTCAGGGTTTGCAGCTGCTGGCCTGTGGATGGGCAAGTGGGCGGTTGGTCAGTGAGCACACCCATGGAATGTGAGTCGCGTATGTGTGTTCAATGTCAAGTGCATACACGCCGTGCCCGCTGCCGTTTGTCTGCTGTGGGCAGACAAGAACGATTGCCCTACAAAGCATTGCATTCGGTTAGGGGGTTCTGCCCGGCGCCCAGAACAGGGACAGATGATCAACAGTCCTACTTGCAGCGTGGCATTTGTACCTTGACCTATTACAGAATGCCCTGGCTGCCATGAATTCGCTGGCTGCTGCTAGCTTAATGTGAACCTGAGGTGCACACTCACAAGAGCCCCGGTGGTGCTGAGAGCGGAGAGGATGCTGGCCTTGTTGGCTTTGATGGCTTCTTCAGCCCAGCCAGCTTCTCCAGCACTCCCACCGTGATCTGCATTCCATGCAAACGGCGGGCAGGGATGTGGCTGAGTTGTTCTGGAGGGAGGGGTGACTTGAGAGCATCATCATGCTGCATGCAGTGCTGCGCGCTGCGCAAGCACGTACCTCGACGCTGTATGTCTGGTTCGACATGGCTGCTGCCGCTGGCAATGCATCGTCGAAGCGCGCGATGCTCAACTTTGCCACGATCCCACACTGTTCGCACACACAACGCAGCGTGCGTAGATGCAGCTGTATTCACAGGCGGTAAAGGTCGGCATCACCACTTTCTGGCATCAGGTATGTTGATGTACTGCACACCCACTGGGTTGCCTTGCCATCAGTTCCATTATCGCCACAGCGCTGCACCCTACAGCTTACATCAGCATCAGCACCACCCCCGTGCCCAAAAGCAGATAATCTGATCCTGTCGCGAAGTGCTGTCTGCCATGATGGTAATGACCTTCCAGCCCCTGCCTTGTGATACCAATACTGCCCCTCCTCCCCAGCTCGCTGACTGGCTGCCACCTGATGCCTGAAACTGCAGCTGGTCGTGTGACATGTGACCTGGACATGGCCATGGCCCTGTGACATGCACATGGTCACAAATAGTGACTAGTCCTGTGAGAGCTACCTGTTGCACTTACCTTGCAGTGGCCCAACTACATCAGACATTCAGTGAAACTCACAGCATGTGGTGGTGCCTGCACGAACAGGCCTTACAGCCCACGCCTGACAGCCCACTGATCCCACCCGCACCCTCCCACGCACGCAGCAGGACCATTGGCGAATGCGCTCCACCACCCAGTGGTACACGACCTCCCTGACAACCATATGGTGATGTTGAAAAGCTGTATTCACCCCTGCAGCGCAGCAAAACCATCCACCAGCTGCCTTCACCCCACACTGGGTGTCTGCACGTTAGCCCCTTTTCCCCCTTCCCACACCTCACCCTGTCCCACAACCATCACACTTCACGTTTAACGCCCCCTTGCGCTGCACGCCTGACCCTGTTTCTGTCCGCAGGGCGGCCCCAGGGTGTGATGGCTCGCGCTCCGCTGCTGGCGGCGCTGGTGGTGGCACTGGCGCTGCTGGGCACCAGCCAGGCCTTCAAGGAGCATGAGTTCAAGGTGAATAGGGCGAATCAGAATTGGAATAAAATCGGATGAGGTCACAGCAGGGAGAGACGAGGGAACAGCTTGTTCGTTGTATGGAAAGTGGTAAGGGATGTGCTCAAGTGAGCGGCAAAGACAGGAAGGCTACCCTTGGCAGGGCCTGCATTGCATGCTCTGGCCATGCGAAACCCAAAGCACAGCACACACACTGCTCCCTTATCAAACCCTCCCTTTGCACCTCCCCTCTCCTCACCCTGCTGCCCATAGAAATGCAAGGATGCAGGCTTCTGCCGCCGCAACAGGGGCGTCCAGGGCCCTCGCTTCAGCGTCCGTGACATGGCCGTCTCTGGGCCGGAGCTGCGTGCCACCTTGCACAACCCCCAGGCACCAGCAGCAGACGTGAGGCTGTCGCTGAGGGCGTATGTGGACGGCTTTGTGCGCCTGGTGGTGGACGAGGCGCCGGAGGTTGGCAGGTACGGGGAGGATTCAAACCGATTGCGGTTGGGCAAGGTAGGGGGAAAAGGAGGCCCCAAATAGCAGACGTAGGCTGTCTCTGAAGGCGTGCGCGAATGGCGTTGTGCGCCTGATTGCGGACGAGGTACCAAGGTCGGCAGGTGCGTGCGTGTGTGTTCGCTGTGTTAAGGGGTAGAGGAGGGGAGGCAGGGTCTTGCACCTGCGGGGCTGTCGGGTCACGGCAATGGCTTTGTGCAGCTGGTGGTGGACGAGGCACCGGTCGGCAGGTGTGTGCGCAGGATGGGCAGGTAGTGTACGAGGCAGTACGTTGTGGCAGGTTGAGGTTCCTTGGCTGCGTGAGCAATGCAGTGGACAAGGGTTCACACACCCCAATATAAACCCTAAAACCTCCTGCAGTGCGAAACATCGAGCGTCCTGATGCCTGTTCTGGCCACAAACCCGCTCCCGCCCTTGGCATCAACCCTGATCTTGATCATGCCCACCCCTGTCTTGAACTAGCCTCTTGCTTTTTGGCCTTATCCCTGGATGTAGGTACAAGGTGCAGGACATTGTGCGTCCCGAGGTTGAGTCCCGCGCCCAGGACTGGGTTGTGGCGTCCCAAGAGCCACTTGAGACCAGCCTCATCGCTGGAATGGCGGTGGTCAAGCTCACGGCTGAGCCTTTCAGGCTGTCTGTTACTGTTGGCGGCAAGCCTGCTCTGGTGGTCAACAGCAGGTGTGTGGGCGGTTGCAAGGGACTTGGGCGGGGGACGGGGCCAAGGGGTGGGCGTGGAGTGGGAAGAGACGGGAGAGACGGAGGGGGAGTGATGTGAGGTGCACTGTTGGCGACAAGCCTGCCCTGCTAGTCCACAGCAAGGCCGGTGGGCGGGCGCAGGGATGGGGGACGGAGTGGCAGAGGTGGGGGAGGGGTGGTAAAAGGGAGAGCTTTTTATACTACCTGCCTCTAGAGCTATAGTTGGGGGCGTGTTGGGCCGAGAGGGATGGGTCACAGGAGTGTGTGTGTGGCCGCCACTCATCGCGCACAGCCCGCTCGTGCAGCGTCTCCTTGCCATCGTGGAGCACACCTGCATGGGAGCTGCAGCTGCAATGGAGCATCTATGCCTGGCTGCTTGTGCGCTGCTGCCGTTTGCAGGAACTTGTTCAACTTTGAGCACCGAAGGGCGCAGCAGGTAAGCATGGCATCCAGGCCCTGACCTATTGTGGAAATGTGAGGGCGCAGCGGGCGCTGCTTATCGGCCAGCCCACCAACTTAAAAGCTTTGTTTTAGCTTCAGCTCCATAGGTACAAGCAATAGCCCTCCATTGTTTGTGTTGAAGAGCTGATCTGCCTGCTCTTGCACGCCCTGCACTTGTCCCTCCCTTCGTGACGTTGTGCAGGAGGATGATCTGTGTGTTGTACTCCTCAGTCCATGAGCCCGACATGCACCTCTAGTCCCCATCCCTCACATGTCCTCTTTCGCTCCTCCCTCCTTTCACGGTGCGCAGGAGGGGGTGCAGTGCGACGGCTGCTGGTCTGAGATGTTCCTGCAGTTCACAGACTCCAAGCCAAGGGGCCCCGAGGCCATGTCCCTGGACATCTCCTTCCCTGGCTCTCAGCATGTGTACGGCCTGCCCGAGAGGGCGACCAGCTTCGCGCTGAAGCCCACGCCTGGTAGGTTGGGTGCTGGGCAGGTGGTGGTGGTGGCGGTGGTGGTGACAGAAGTGGTAGTTGAAGGATGGTTGGGTCATTGCTGGGACAAGTAGGGCTCCTGGAAAGAGCAAGCAGAACCATAAAGAGGATTAGGACAGCTGCAACTGTGAGAGATTTAAAGCACGCTGCTTGATCACCACCAGCGTCTTGGTACTCACCCACGACGACGAAGTGCAAAGGGCGCGTGGCAGGCCGCACGATTTATCTCACCTGAAATGTATGGAGCATGGTACTGCTCAAGCGTGGCTCACATGCTGTTGTTGGTGTCAGGCACATGCTGACCCTGCACCACCCTCCCTTGCACTGTACCGCAGCCACCTCCGAGCCGTACCGCCTGTACAACCTGGACGTGTTTGAGTACCTGGACGAGTCCCCCTTTGGACTGTACGGCTCCATCCCCATGATGCTGGCGCACAAGCTGGGCCTCACGACTGGCGTGCTGTGGTGAGTTGGAGGGTTTATGACGTGAAAGAGGTCAGCTGCTTGCCCTTGCTATGAATGCTGGTCCACAAGCTGGGCCTCTTTACCGGCATGCTGCCGTGAGGTGGGACATGCACAAGGAACAATTGCCGAGCAGAACAATGAACGCATGACAATGTGCCCTGACCACCAGCAGGCGCGGGTTTGAGTCTGGAAATATGCAGGCCTAGGTTTGCAACAATTGCCTGCTCCTGACCTCACCCTCCCTCCGAACTTCAACCGCACAAGGCTGAACGGCGCAGAGATGTTTGTGGACGTCGCCAAGGCGCCCGACGGCACGCACACGCAGTGGATCGCCGAGAGCGGCATCGTGGACCTGTTTGTGTTCCTCGGCCCTAATCCCGGCGACGTACTGCGGCAGTACGCGGCGCTGACGGGCGGTACGGCGCTGCCCCAGATGTTTGCGATCGGGTACCACCAGTGCCGCTGGAACTACCGCGATGAGGAGGACGTGAGGCAGGTGTGAGGTGAAAGGGGCGTGGGCGTGTGGCTGCAAGGGGCGTGGGCAGGTGTGAGGTGCTTGGCTGCCCTCAGGTGAGGAAGCGGCGAGGTGCATGGCTGCAGGGGCGTGAGGCAGGTGTGTAGCTGCATGGGCGTGGGGAAAGCGGGACGTGAGGCGGGTGCGTAGTTGCGGGGAGGTGAGGCATGTGTGGTTTTGCAGGGACGTGAGGAAGGTGGGGCGTGAGGCAGGTGTGCGGTCGCACCGGGCTGAGGCAGGGGCAAGTTGCGTGGCTGCGGGGACGTGAGGCAGGTGCGTGTTTTTGCTGCACCCTTGCTTTGTGCTGACCGAACAGTTGGACTGCAGGGCCAACATCATGACGTGCGTAATCTTTGATGTGGGGTGCCTATTTGCTTCTTATCAATGACAAACAGCATACCATCCGGCACCAATGCATGATCATCTGTATGACACCTGAGTCATACCGTCCTACACTGGTAACCACGCATGTGTTGTTGGAAGTGTGGGAGCAACCCCACACTTCCATACCTGCTGGATGGTCTGCCTTGCAGGTTGACGCCGGGTTTGACGAGCATGCCATCCCTTACGACGTCATCTGGCTTGACATCGAGCACACCAACGGCAAGCGGTGAGGGTTGAGGGCTCTCAGGTTGGAGACCCATCGCATGCATGCAGGTAACATGTTGACCACCAGCACCATAGCAGCAGACCTCAGCTTGTCACCCTCGTGGCAGCACATCATTGCTTTGTCCGCCTCCTCCTCAGCTGCCGTCTCACACCACTTCAAACACACGCACTG
>JAWZTI010000595.1:7055-24391 GCA_039880955.1 Chlamydomonas urium
ATCCAGCCACATCTGTCACCATGTACATGTAGCCCTATGTGTCAGCTGCACTGCCTCCAAACGGGATTGCAAACGCTTCAGCGCTGTGCATGCAGCGCACCCCAACGTCAAGGTGCCCCGTTTGACTTGTCGGGTCAGGCATGGATACAGCTGTGGAAAAGCCATAGTTGCTGCCCCCCCTTCGCCTCTGCCCTTCGCCCAAGGGCTGCGCCCTTGGTGGACGCGTTGTCAAGGGGGCTGCTCCAGGGGCAGCTGCAGGGTGTGGAGCAAAGGGTATGACCTGAGTTCGGACAGCTGTGAAAGGGTGCCCTGACTTATGGAGTGACCTGTATGCGTCAGAAAATGTTAGTGGGCCACCCATGAGAACATGACGTGGACGGGGCGCGACTCGGCGCAGAAGTGGCAGATCACCGTGTCAGAGGATGAGGGAGCGTTGCGGCCAGTCACTTCAGCAGCAATGTGCGCAGATGCGCCTGTGTGCGCCTACGTGGCAGCTGACGTTGACGCGTCGGCAGGCGCAGGCGTGGCAGCAGGTGCATGCGGGTCGGCAGGCGCAGGCGCGTCGGCAGGCGCTGGCGCAAGGCAATACCCTTACCATTTGTGCCTCAGCCACCCTGCAACAGCTGCAGTCACTGAGCACTTTCTAGCAACTGTGACTCCAGCTTGAGCTTCATACGCACACCAGCCGTCTTCTGGCCTTACCTGTGAGCTGCCACCATCCTGACTCGCCTTGACATCAAAGTTGGGGCTCAAAGGCTTGCGGCACTCAAGGACTCTGTTTGGGCTGCTGTTTGCCTGGCCGCGTTGGAGGCGATGGAGCACAGCCGTCGGAGTTCCTGGCGCCTACACCGCAACACCTCTCCCAATCCTGCTGCCCGGACCACGTCGCACACTTCCCCCGTTGTTCTTTTCTGGAGCAACCTCTTGGACATGGCCAACACCTTCAGCACTCTTCCACCCGCCTGGCAGGACATCGGGGACCAACCTTTCCTTGCAACTCAGCAAGGGCACTTGGCTGTCAACTCTCCCCCCCTACATCCGTTCCAGCCACATGCTTCGTTGGTCCTGACTCGCGTGCCTAGCGTGCCGAGCCTTCCTCCTCTGCCTCTTGACTCTGGTTCATGAGTTGTCCTTCTCAGGTTCTTAGTTCCTGGTGTGTTGCTTTCAGTTCCCTCCCTAGGCCTGTTTCCATTGGTCAGACGTTTCCGCTGTCTCTCTGTCATCACATTGTCGTTCCTTCCTTGCACGGTTGGTTGGGGGCGGTACCCACAGTGGCCCAGCCTGCTGCCCGTTGGGGGAGGCGCCACGCGTGTAATCTCGCTGAGCTGAGCATGTTTTGATTGGAACGCATGCAGGGGCACGGCTGCCGGGTAAGGGCTGTGCAGCAGCACGAGTAGAGCCCTCGCATGCCTGAAGCGTTGCAACTTTGCTTTTGGACATGTCTTGTTATGTATTGATGCACCTCTGTGGCCCCCTCACATGTACCTGTGCCAGCTCCTGCATGCTGCCTGCCACCACTGGTGGCCCACCAGTGCTATTGGGCCAGTTCAACGCAAACCTTGCACTACCAAGGTGAAGTTACCAATGGTTAAACCATGGTTGAATCTTACAGGCTAGCTGCATTACAGCTGATAAGGAGTGCGATTCTGCTCCATAAGTGTGGAGTGCAGTGTAAAAGAATGCTGAAGTCCGTTGCGCGAAGCTGCGTTGCGCTGGGCTGCCAAGGGTTGATGCGACTGTCGCGTAGCTAAGTGTGTGTTCAGATGGCGAATCGCACGGACAAAGAGGCGGCCAGCATCCATGGCACCAATCCGCAGGCACGCTCGTTGGGCGCGCGCATGCATGCAGCTAGGCAGCGCACGGCACGCTCATGTACGCTGGTTGAGTTGTTTTGACCAAGTGCATGTGCTTGCTGCTGTTGGTAAATTCTCTGCGCAGAACTTGGTGGAAAACATTGTGCGCCAAAAGATCTACCAGACTATCTACTGGAAGGAGAGCTGCTTCGCGTTGACAGCGGAGAGCCTGATCGACAAGGCGGTGGACCTCAAGGCAGTGGGCGGGACGCATGGCGGTGCACGTCTGCCCTCGCACTTCTTGTGCCTCATCCTCAAGATGCTGCAGATACAGCCGCACAAAGAGATCATCATAGAGTACATTAAAAATGAAGAATTCAAATACGTGCGAGTGCTGGGTAAGAACGGGCAGCAGGGCACAGCATGTAGCCTTGGGTGCAGTTGCATGTGCAATGCAGGGTCACCAAGCACAGGTGCAGAGTCGCCAAAGCAGCTGGCGAGGATGGGCCAGTGGTGTTGTGTTGTGACAAATAGCGCTGACTTGCCCTGTGCTTCTGCGTTGCGCCGTTCATGCAGGTGCATTCTACATGCGCCTGGTGGGTAAGCCTTTGGAGGTCTACCAGTACTTGGAGCCCCTTTACAACGACTACCGCAAGGTGACACGATGGGGTTGCAGTCACTTTAAGTGACTCGCTTGTGGTATTGGAGCAGTCTCGCACGTTCATAAACCTGACGGCTTTGACCCTTTGGGCTGAGGGCAAGCAGGGGAGGGCACATGTGCGCTCTGCCTCCTCATCCTGTCGCTCAACTCCCCATCCCTCATTGCTTGCAGGTGCGCGTGCAGCTGCCCGATGGCGGCTTTGCGCTGTCGCACATGGACGAGGTGGTGGACGACATGCTGCGCAAGGACTACATGTTTGACATTGCGCTGCCCAGAATACCAAGCAGGTGTGTGGGAGGGAGCGGTGTAAAAGGGGCGTTAGACAACGCCAAGTGGGTACCTGAGGTTACAGAATTCGGCGCGAGGTCAGCAGCAATCAGGCACGTTCAACATTGTGCAGGTCAACAACACACAGTGAGCGCTGCCTATGGAGTGGGACAGACCGGAGAAAGTTGCTGCGGTGGCTCAACAATCACCTTCCGAACCATGCACTGAACTGCTGATGTGGCACAATGCACCCCAGGGTGACCCTGGAGCGCCTGAGTCAGCTGGAGCCTCGCCTTAGCGTGTTGGACGAGGAGTTCGACGAGGCGGCTTTGGAGGTGGAGGCAGGGGAGGCGCAAAAGGAGGCAGAGCAGGCAGCAGCAGCAGCTGAGCGGGAGAGGCAGGCGGCAGACACAGCAGCGGAGACGCGGGGCAGGTGCGGGGAGCAGTTTTGATTGAACGCGGGCTGCAGGGATGGTGGGGTACAGCAAGATGGTGGAAGGGGGACGGCATGCAACCAAGCTGGCTTCCAGATGCCAGCTGGCTGCAGCAAGTGCTATGCAGTTGGGAGCGTCAGTGACTTGCGGGATGTCTGCGTGCTTGATGTCCTCGGTTGTGCACCCACTCGTCTGGTTGCTTGCCTGCCCTCAGCCTCATGTCCTGTTGCGCCTGTGTGTACCTGTGGCTCCTACCTAAATAGGGATGATGATGAACAACGGGACACAGAGCGACGCAAGGAGGAGCGTGCACGGGAAAAATGGCGCGAAGACCCCAGGTGTGTTGCCTGAGGGGGTTTGGGACTGAGAGAGGGCTTTACTGCCACATTTCAACCCCGCACGATTGTGTTTTTGCAATGTGTCACATTGCTGTGCAGGGAGCGGCGCGACAGGGAGCGCGATAGAGAGCGGGACCGCGACAGGGACAGGGACCGCTACGATGACCGTGGGCGGGACAGGCACGCAATGGGGGCAGATGTTGAGCGTATGCAGAGGCAGGGCACCTATGCGCAGCTGATGAGGCCACTCCAACCTACCCTGCAGGCCATACGTAATTTGTAAGAGGGGCAGATGCTTGGTAAGTGTCACTAACCGACAACTTATTGATGTTCTGTGTTGCCTTTCCTGCAGGGATGACGACCGCGACCGCAAGCGACGCTCATCGCGCTATGACGACAGAGACAGGGGCAGGTGGGGCGGAGGGCAAGGACGCGAGTCATGGGACAACAGCCTTGCCTGGCTCGCACGCCTTCGCGGCATGGTGGTTTGTTGATCGCTTCTTTCAAACCATGCTTTGTGTCAAACCATGCTTTGTATCTCCCGCGCGTCTGATTGCCATGCTGCTGGTCTGCTGCAGGGACAGGGAGGGCGACAGGGACAAGGACCGGCGGCGTGGCCGCTCTCCTGAATCCCCTAATCGGCAGCGGCGGGAGCGCGAGCGCACGCCAGGCCGCGACAGGGACCGGAGCAAACCTGTGCACGAGGAGTACAAAGGCGCTGCTGTGGGCAAGAAGGGGGTGGACCTTGCTGACCCAGAGATTGTGGCAGCCAATGAGATGCGCGCCAAGCTGGGGCTCAAACCACTGAAGTAGAGCCTTGACACGGTTGTTTGGCCTGTCGTCCCAGCTCCTCTCCTGGTTTTGGCTGGTTGAGGGATGTGCGGAGCAGGCCGAGAACGACATAACCAGCAAGGGTCAGGGCAGCAGGATTTATCAGAGCGCTCGGTGGTGTGGAGATAGACCAAGGAGGGAGGGGCAGGTGTGAGCACTCAAGGCTGCATGAGGCGATTGTTGCGCACTCTACTCATGAAGTATCAGCGTCTCCCCGCCAGTATTTTGTTTTGACGACTGCAGATGCAAGTGTCACCTTCCTTGGTTTGGGTGGCGCTTCAAGTATGACCGACCTTGTCTGCCAACCATCTCCTAGCACCTGGCTTTGCTCTCCTTGTAGACCAGTACAGCTGCATCTCAAACTATGGATCGGTTTGAGAAATACTGCACAGCCTTTGTTTTGACAAAAACTCCTTGTCGTGGATTGGGTTCTGAGTGGATGACAAGAGGAAGCGTCATACATAACCAGTGCAGTTGCAACAATTTAGCGTCGCAGTCCGCCATGCCCTGCCCCCTGTCCATCAGCGCCTTGCTGACTGTGGCCGGCCGGCTACAGCGCCAACTGCTCTTGACCCTCGCGCTACCCCTGCCGCCTCTGCCTTGGCTGCTGCAGGTCGCGAGGGGGAGGCCATAGCCCTGTTGCCTGGCGCCCCCCGTCCTGCTCCCTGCCCTGTTCTGCTGGGGCCCCCTGCGCCGCCCGCTGCTGCCTGCTGCTTCTGTATGAGCTTCTGCTGCCTATCCTGCTGCTGTTGGTACGCCTGCATCTGCTCCTGCATGACTTGGGGGTCGCTCCAGACCACGCCACTCGCATCCACAGCGTTGAAACCATACGCCTGACCAACAAAGCAGGGGTGTTGAGTGTGCAGGCGAACGTCAGATGCCAGAAGTCTGGCCCTGTCAAAAGCAGGCTGGGCACGCTGCATGTTCTGCCTTCCACCTTCATGAGCCCACCTCCTTCTGCTACAGCGTCCTTACCTTGGTGGGCTGCGCTGGCTTGTCCGTGTCAATTCTGAACTGAAAGGTGCATCTGTCTCTGCCCCCCACGCTGATGGCGTACGATTCGTCCACTGCCCAGCGCACATTGGGAACATGGCTGGAGTGCCCAGGGTAGACAAGGGCAGGGGCGTGCTGCACCACAACAGGGTAGTTGAACAGCTTGATCTGCGGCAAACAAACAGGGAAGGCATGTGTCAGCAAGAGGGAGCAAGCAACGCTGTAGTCGCGTTGGCGCGCAAGCATGGCTGAAACGCGGGCACGCCCTGCGCGCCAGTCACAACAGCCTATGCACTTTGAACGCACGCTTGGAGAACTAGGCTGCAAATCTGGCCAAGGCAAGGTAACACCAAGACAGGACATCACGCAGCAGCGACAGTATGTATTTATAATTGACGATTGCCCATGCCATTCAGCCCATGGTGATCGGCCTGCCCTGCCTACCTCGCACTTTAAGCTGCACGTTCCTTTGTTTAACCTGCAATTCTTTCCCCCCCGCTGCCCTAACCCGTTCAGCTGCACATCCAATGGCTGTTCACCCCTGCTTGCTTGCTGCTCCTCATGCAGCTAACCTCTCTCAGAACCTCAGCTTAATCACACCTTTCCGAAGTCGTCCGCTGTGAGGAGGTACCTTCCTGAGGGCGACCTGTCGCAGGAGTTGATGTCAGTGCCATCGCTGTCCCTCGGCCAGATGCCCATGACGTCAAACCCCAGGACACAGGTCCATGTGGCCCAGCGAGTGTCACGCTGGTTCTCCTTGACCTGTTTGCCTGTGCGGGGATCCAGGTACAACAACTGCAATGCAAGACAGGGTGGTACAAGGGATAAGCAGTGTGGGCTGGGCCGGATCAACATGTGGCACTTGGAATCAAGTGCACAGCTCAAGCACACTCCCGCAGGGCAGCGTCAGGGGGCACGGGTGAGGCTGAAAGTTCATTACAAGTGTACGCCCCCTGCATGCGCCACCTCACCTCGTATGCCTGGTCGTTGCTCTGTATGACGGTGCTATCCAGCGACCAGTCCAGGTGAGTGATGGTGGAGGAGTGGCCCACACAGCGAGTGCGCAGCTTGTAGCTGACAAGCGCAGGATGGACAGAGGCAGGGACATAAGCTTGGGAAGTGCTAACAGTGTGCAAGCATAGCCCTTGGTACAGCCCCCTTGTAAGTTCTCCCATCACATCCTCCTTCCTCACATCCCCGCCCTGTGCCCACCCTATTGCCCGCCCCTTGAGCTCCCGCCCTCTCACCCTGCATGCACGTCGTAGATGTAGATGGTCTGGTCGTGCGAGCCTGCTGCCAGCATGGCGCCACAGGGGCTGTACTTGAGCTCATCAATAGCCTCGTTACTGTCTCTCATCCAGGCACGCTGGTCATGGGCACAGGGTGAGGGGAGCACAGTCTGGGTAAAGAAGGCCCTGACGGATGGCAGGCTGGCATGGGGTGTGACACTTCGCCAGCAGGGCGTGAAAGCCTGGCACTGAAACAGTAGGCAATCCTAGTGGTCGTGCGCCTGAGACTCATGGCAGATGCCACAATTGCTCCCCTTTCTGAACAAAGCGCCACTAACAGCAGTGCTAGCAGTGCCGTGGCCTGACCCCTCCCACTGCTCAAACTCCCTTCACGTTGCCTCACCGCCACCCACACTGACCTGGAACACCTGTGGGTGGAACTCCATGATCTTGATGCCGCCCCCGCTCAGCCCCACCGCCAGGTGCTCGCCGTCAGGGGAGAAGGCACCACTGCGACACACCTCACCGCGGCCCGCCAGCTGCACCACACGCAGGGGCTGGGAAAACGTGCGTGCAGGCGGAGGGGAAAGCGAGGCAAAGCTCATGATTCAGGTGACGACAACGTGACTGCTGGGCTGCAACAAGCAAAGGCGCTTGCATGATGCCCTACTGCCAGTGTGTCCCATCATCTCCCTGGCACTCTAACCCCGCCCCATGTGGATGGTCTACATCGATGCCCTGACTTCTTTCACGCGCTTCTGGTCTCACCCTCTTACCTTCCTGGTGGCTGCACTGTACACCACCACCGTGTCTGCCTCACTAATAGTGGCAAAGACGTGCGGGAAGCGTGGGTTCATGGCCAGGCCGCATAGTGAGGCAGGTGAGCCCTGCACCAGGACCTCAGGTGTGTCGTCAACCTCCCACAGGTCACAGGATGCACTGCCTGCGGGGGAGAGGACAAGGAGTCTTTGAGGCGCAGGTGTCAGTGTTGAAGGGACAGGGTGCTACAGGCGGGAAATTAACTCGATTGAAGAGGAAAGGAGGATGCAGAAGGGCTACAGCAGGAAGAGTGCAAAGGAGGCATGGGAGCAGACAATGGGACAGGGGAGTGAGGGTGGCAGACATACGGGCGGGTTCGAGACTAGCAGGCAAGGCATGGGTGACTCATGATAAATCGCTGGATCCTGGTGTTGACAGCCAGCAGATAACACGACAACCTGCAAAACCCATGCTGTCCATAGCACTGCAGCTGCTAGTGCTTTCTGCGTAGCACCGCCCTGGCAGGTGCAAGTCTCACCGGCGATGAACACGTCAGAGCCGGGGTAGCAGTCCAGCGCCCTCAAAGCTGGAGGCACCATCTTGCCCACCTGCACAAAGCCAGAAGGTGCAAGCAGCAGCACTCGCGCGAATCAATGTCATGACACTGAGCTGGCCCATAGCAAATGCGTGGGTATCGCACTCCACAGGCTGGTCTGCCGACGCTTCATTAACATATCCGCAGACAGGTACCACGCCTCCCCCCTTGCAACGTGCAGTCACCTGGTCAGGGTGCAGTATGGGAATGACCTGCATGCGCGGCCCCAGGTCACCGCTTGACACATCCCACTTGATCACAAAGCTGGAATGCACAGCAACAGCACCAGGGGAAAGTCACACATTCAGACGTTTAGTCGGCTCAGCTTCGCCTAAAGCACCAACCGCACAGATATTCTTTGATGTGATTGCAGGCCCGTTGCAGCGTTTCCCACTCGTTGCTACTACTCAAAGTGACTCCCCCTGCGCCCTTCCTTACCCATCTGCCCCTCCACTGAGTAGCACGTCTCTGCTCTGCAGCACCAGGCACCTCACACCGCTGTACATAGGGCTGCCATCGGGGCGGTTCAGCAGGGGCCCAGGGGCATGCGCACCCGTCTCCCGCATCAGCTTGTAGCTGCGCCAAGAGCAGATGCTGCCACTGGAGCTGCCTGGGAGTTACAGTCAGCAGAGGCAACAGGGATGGCGAGACCATGCTTGTAACCCATCAGCATGCACTGCCACACTCTTTCCCCCCTTCCCTCGCCCCCCACAACTACCACTTGGCAGTGATGATCAAGGCAGGCCTAAACTGTTGTCGACAGGCTGTGCCACCGCAGCACAGACCAATCAGACAGACTCCCCTAACAACAAAAGCCCGTTAATTCAGCAACCCCAGCCGCCCCCTTGCGCCTTACCTGACAGCACAACGCCGCTGGGCAGGTAGCAGGCTGACAGCACAGTGTGCGTCTGTGTGCTGGCACTGAAGGAGCCAGAGTGGGTGGCGCAGCTCAGGGCGCTGCCTGAGGGGTCTCGGGGGTCAGCGCTGAGGTCCCAGAACTTGATGTGGTTCTGACCCCACGTCACCAGCCTGCAGAGTGTGGTAGGTGCAGCAGGAAACAAGGTGTTAGGCGCAAGGGGAGCTCCATGTGAGAGGACAGAAACCATGGGTTCATGGTTGTAACTTAAGCAAAGAACCCCAGCTGGCACCACCACCGTTTCCGCATGGCACATGCCCCCCATTCACAACTGCCGCCCTTGCCTGTTGCGTGATGTGTCAAAGCGGTCCCAAATGACGCCGTAGGTCGCAGGAGGAGTGCCGGCAAATGTCTTGTTCTCCATCAGCTTCTGCACTCAGGAAAGAGTTCGCTTGCATGTCAGCCCCGATTGAGCCGTCTTTGTAGCGGTCTGCAAAAAATGCATCAGTCATGGCTTGCTTAATCATGTGCATGAATTGCTTCAAGCGTCACTTTTCAAACCATTGGAACCCAGCTCGTCAGTTTCACCTCACCCGCTTCCGCTTCCAGTCCCAGATGTACATTGTGTGCTGGTTGTCGGTGCAGATGCAAACCAGCTTGGTGCCGTCAGGGGAGAAGCAGCAGGCTGTGATGCCGCGGTTGCCAGGTCTGCAAGGGACAAATATTAGCAAAGCAACACAGGTGAATAACTGGATGAGAACGGATGAGAGTTGATGAAGCAGCAACAAGAGGCAATGGCACAAGCTGACAACGCTCCTCTGTAGCCACACAGGCTGCTGAGCTTCAGCACAGGCGCGCGTCATCCTCTCCCCAGGTGCCCTGCAATCTCACCCTTGGGGTATGGTCTGTATCGTGCGCATGTCCTCCGCATCCCAGATGATTGTCACAGGGTCATGGCCAACCTGACCTGTAGCAATGGTGCGGCCGTCAGGGTGTATCGCCTGCAGCCGGCGGCAGCAAATCAAAGGCAGAACGCAGCAAGGTGAGGATGAGCATGACAGCGGCCAACAGAAGCAGATGTCAACACAGAACGCTTGAGCATATTGTCCATCTGTACTGAGTAAGTAAACCATTCTCCACCGCTCCCGTCCACTCCCACGCCCCCCTCCCCATCTCTTCCAACTCCTGGTCAACAAGCGCCCACTATTGGCCGCAGCCTTCGAATTCCCTCTGGACCCCTGACACCCACCATGCTGGTGATGTCGTCATCATGTTCTAGGAACAGGCGCTGCGACTGAGTGGGCTTGTCATACACAATACCAACAGCAGCAGCAAAGTAGGCAACGCGGCCGCTGCGAGTGTAGAAGATGTTGGGGGCGGTGGCCTGGAACCTGAGGTGAAAGCGCATGGGAGGCTGCAGGTGAGACTGCAATGCTGGTCAATGTTGTGTCACAAGACTGAGGTGTCTAGGGAGTTTGTAACAAGCCGTCCCACGCATAGCCTGTCCCAAAATCATGCCCCAAGCCCCAACATATTTCACACTGCAAGCCTCCCAGCATGCTGCCCTCCTCACCCATCGTAGCCATACACGAACTCCAGCTTGAGCCTGACATGAGGCAATTGTGCAGATCTCTCAGCTGCCCGGGGGTCCCAGTTGCTGGGCGGCCACACCCCCTTCTTGCACTGCGGGTACTTGATCTTGCCCAGATGTGTGGCAGAGCCACCAGGGCGGTACGCACCATGTTGCACCTGCTCATGCTCGAGCATCAGCTGACGGGGTGCACCATAGCTCAAAGCATCAACATAGTTCTGGTAGCAGCAGTAAGGCAGTAAGAAGGAGCAAGTGTAGGGCAGCAATTATTTGAAAACAGCAAGAGGCGCACGACAACAAGCAGTGGTAGGCAATGCGAGCAAACGTTCCAACAGCAACCCCAAATGTATTATGTTTCCTGGCTCCACAACAATACCCTTCTGAACCAACTAACCCGTACTTACAAGCACTGGCATCATGCCTTTCACGTCCTGCCCATACTTGTTGAAGGTTGCATAGGCCAGGTCCTGGCCCACCGACAGCCCCAGCTCACGCCAAGCATCCATGAACTGCTGTGATGTCACCTTGTCCGACATAGTCACGTTCACGTCGCGCTTGCCAAGGACCTGCCAGAGGGTAACAGATTGTGATGAGGCTGTTGGTGGAAGACAACAACAGCAAAAAACAGCCAGGCTGTGACAGAGAGCAAGCAGTTGGGGCTGACATTGACTCAGCAAGTCTGCATCGCCCCTTTTGGAACGCGTTCACCAACAGCTGGCTGCACTTGGTGCAGCAGCTGCAACAGCGTGACTCTTGGCACCTTTGCAAATGCCCGCAGCAGTATGGTTCGCTCCTTGATGTGCAGGGCGGCACGTCTGCGCAGTACCTCGCGCATCGCACTCTCCAGCTTGGACAGCGCCTGAGCACAAACAGAAGCAAGGCACACACGGCAGGCAACCACCGCTCACATCCACGTGCAGCTTGCAATCCTTACAGACTGCATGTACCCGCGCTGTGTCTGGGGTTGCTCATTCGGTATGCCGTACTGCATGCGCAACCCTGTCACTGAGTGAGTGTGCCATTCACCACCCCTGAACTGCTCCTCACCGGTGCCAGCTCCACGGTGTCCACTTGGTAGGGCTTCTTGGCTCCTGGACCCGGTGACCCTGGATGTCTTGCCCTCACAGGGGCACTGGAGGGCCGCTCCCTCCTGACAGCTTCTACCCCTGCCCCTGCCCTGCCTGCCTCTGGTCTGTCAGGCAGCTGCACCACGTGGAACACGCCTGGCCGTATCTCAACACGAGCGTAGCGTGGCTCACTGGGAGCAGCGTGACCCACAAAGGGCTGGCCTGTGTGCACACGTCAGAGGCACGGCACACATGCAGCAATGTAGCTGAAAGCTTTTACCCAGGAGTTGCTGAGGCCAAGGTGCACAAACCTTGCTCCTTGGCATCCCAGAAGACGGGGCCAGACTTTCGCGGAGGCGTTGGCAACTACGGCAGGGACAGGCAGCCAACATCAGCAACTGCTGTTGCAAACATGCCCCATTGACCACCACATGCAAGCATGCTCACCTGGTGCACTGGGTTCGCCTCCTTTCTGGCCTTGACATCCCGCTCGATGCGCTGCGCCTGCACCATGTCCAGCAACGTTTGCTGTGCATCCCGTCTGCCTGGAGCATCAGGCTTGAGCAAACGCTCCATTGCCTCGCAGTTCAGGTGCTAATACGCTATCATATTTCCATACGCGCGCACTTCTTGAGCTGGACGTGACGTCGAAGGGGTCAGGAGTGCATATCGTCGCACTTGTGTGGGAGCACTTTCCTGGAGCTCGCCCGCTGCGAATTTACGGATCGCCCCGGGGTTCCCTGTGGGAAATCACCAATTTCAGCGTCCCTATCACTATCAGTCTATGTTGTCACATGGTGTCAGCATGCAGCAGCCCAGCAGCAGTAGCTACAGGGCTAAAGCCGCATAGCACCACCGTTGGGGCCACCCTCTCCTCCTGCCACCACCCCCAGGACACCAGCAATGCCTGAAGCACCACAGCTGACCACCTGGCTGACTCGCTCAGCCTCCGCAACAGCACTGCAGCAGCTGTGCTTGCAGTATGGACCACATTTTAGCTTCATCCATGCCTCATCTGCACTCGTCACCCTGGCCAAACTTCCTGCTGCTCACAAGGGCCAGCGGCAGGACAGGGTGACGAGTGCAGATGAGGCATGGGTGAAGTTGAAGCGTGGTCGTGAGGGCCAGCAGCAGGACATGGGCATGTGCAGGTCAGCAGCAGGGTCAGCCTCACCTTCGCTACACTCCCAGCACCCTAGTCACTGATTCAGAGTTGGTCGCTTGTGCGGAGGTGATGTTGCAGCTGGTGCAGCAGCACATGGAGCAGCTGCCCCCTCGCGCGCTGGCCAACTGCCTGTGGGCTGCCACCAAGCTGGCAACCACGCTCTCCTCTTCAGTCTCTCAGCACTGGGACGCCCACTCCTTGCTTCTGCACGGCTCATCATCTGCAAAGGCTGTGGCGCTCAGAGATGGCGCTGCATCCTCATGCTTGAAGCTGACACTGAGGCTTCTGGCCAGGGTGCCAGCTGCAGCGCGTGGGTTTGAGCCACAGCATGTCGCCAACACATTCTACGCCATGGCCATGCTCCACACCCTTACAACTTCCGTCAGCATGACAGCATCAGCCACAGCAGCTGTTCAACCGCAGCCAGCACCATCAGCATCCAGCTCCTTGTTTCCCCACAGCCTCATGCACTTGTGCGGGCTGCATGAAATTCCCCCGGTGGACGGCAATGCTGTGGTAGCAGCCCTGCAGCGACATGCTGGACCTCAGCTGTCGGCAGGCTATGGCGCCTCAGGGACTGGCCAACACCCTGTACTCGCTGGCAGTGCTTGAGCTGCAGCCAGATGAAGGTGGGCAGGCCTCAAGGGTACGACCCCCTTACCTATGTTTTGCCGTTGCCTCGTGCACACACGCTGACTGCACTACGCTCGGCTAATATTGGATTCGATGTGCTGAACTCGCCAGCTTATTTCCCCTACATTGCTGCAGGCTGGCTGTGCGACCTGCTGGACGCTGCTCAGCTACGCCTACCTGCATTTGAGCCCCAGCACATCTCCACCTCCCTGTGGGCACTAGCAAAGATGGGCTTTCATCCTGGTGAGCACCTGGGCACTTTACAGGGAAGGGTGGGTGGTGTACCAGCCCAGGACACAGGCTAGCACCTAAGCTGAACAGTTGCGATTCAAGACCCTCAGTCACCACAGCAGACAAGCAGTGTGCATGCCTTGCTGCTGTGCTGCGCTCAGGTGATGAGTGGCTGGACCTGGCACTAGGCGCTGCTGCATGGAAGCTTTCCCTGTGCAGTCCCCAGGCGCTGGCCAACGTGGTGTGGGCGCTCGCCAAGCTGGGCTACAGCGTCCCTCTTGGGCACACTCAGCAGGGCGAGGAGCAGACGTCCCTTCAGACTTTGATGCGGGAGCTGCTGGTGCAGTGCCTTGGCTTTGGGCCACAGGACTGCCAACAGCCTGTGGGCACTAACAACGCTGCACCGCACCAGCTGTGCCCGGCAGAACAACGAGCTTGCACAGCCAGGATCCGACGGTCAGTCGCAGGTGGCGCCTGCTTTGAGTCCGGGATTTAGAGTTTTTTCAGCGCAGGGTGTGTGGGTGAGTTGCAGCATCGCACTGCTATGCCGCATGGCAGAGGTCAGCAGGCAGGCGAGCCCTCAGGTGCTGTGCAATGCGTTGTGGGCCGCTTCCGTGCTATTGCGACCAGCAAGCCAGGCAGAGGCGACAGCAAGCGCGTCAACCGACGCTGAAGCACCACGCAGCTTAGCAGTGCCCTTGGGTCAGGCGTCATCAGCGCTGCAGCTGCTGATGCACCAGTTGCAGGGCCAGCATTGATCGATGCAAAATGCCTGAGCTGGTCAGCGCTGCGCTGGCCGCCGCACGTCTGGGGTTGTCTACAGCTGGCTCCGGAGAGCAGCAGTGGCAGCAGCTGCAAAGCAAGGCAGCACCACGCGGTCTTTCCCGCCCTGCCCTGCCTCCAATACTGGGCATCCCATTCAAATCGACGGCTACGCTCGTGCATGGGGCCAGCTCTGCAACAACGCCTGTGGCAGCGCTCAGCGAGGCTGGCTGTAGCTGGTGGAGCAACTTGTGGTCAGCCTCCCTGCAGTTGCTGCCTGCGGCCAAGCCACGGCACTTGGTGGGATTGTTATGGTCGGCCAGAGGGGCAGGCAGAGGAGCAGCACCCGGCACTGGGTGGACTCATTAATTGCACAAGCAGCTCGAGTGGGAGAGCCAAGCAGCCAACAGCAGGCAGGCGAGGCAGGTCCAGTCTTGACAGGTTCGAAGCTCAGTGCTGACATGTTGGTGTCATTGTGTCCAGCCTACCGCCTGTTGGAGTGAGGCCGACCGCTTCCGCAGTCCTGCCGCTGATGCTGCTGTTGGAGCGGGCTGCAGTTCAGGGGCAGCTTACTGCACAGGGCGTCGCAGCGGTACTGTGGGTATACAGCTGGCTCACGCGGATGCAGCGCACAGCCCAAGAAAGCGTGAGCAAGCATCCAACTCCGTTTGCAAGGACAGCTGGTGGGCAGCGACTGGCACTGTGGGAGACCAGCCCAGGGGGCGCTCCCACCATTGCTAGGAGTGCGACAGCAGCTTACCGGGATGCTGAAGCTGAGCAGCAGCTAGCCAATGTTGTGCGGGCCCTGGCTGCATGCTTCTTCTCGCCCTCCAACTTGGAGCGTTCATCCCCAAATTACCTATCAACATGCGCCCTGGCTATGGTCATGATGCGGCGGCGACCTCCTGCCTCGGCGGTTTACAGGCTGGTCAACGCATTTGCCCATCACGCTGCAGCGCTGAGCGTGCGCGAGCTGGTGGTTTTGTTGGTTGGACTGCCGCGGCTAAGAGCCAAGCTCAGCCTTCCTAGCTCAGCCTTCCCAGCTCACCAACTTCACAACCTTCATCCCCCAGGGCACCGCCAACCAGATGGCAGGCATACCAGGCCTGCTGGCCTCCTCCAGCTTCTACCAGGGGCTGGGCGCGTACTACGGCGCGGGGGGCACATGCCTAACCTGGTCCAACGGGACGGGTACAAAATTTTCAGGCTGCTTCTATGGGCCGCGCTGCAATGCGCGGGGTGCACCACTGATCATGGCGGTCGTGCGGGGCGCGCTAGTGTCCATCCCCTGCCCACCGGGTAAGGGCGCGGCATGGACTGTGTGCCTGGGACTGAAAGGCCTGGGACTGAAAGCTCTGAGCGCAAGTCACTCGAACCGTCATTGAGTTAATCGGAGCAGTTTGTGCACATAATTTGTTGAATTGGGCCAGCTCTGCTGCTGTGCCGCTGCAGGAACGACGGTGCTGCTGGATGGCTACGTACCTGTGCGTGATGCCGGCACTGCGCTGAGGTGTCCCACCGCGCAGCAGGCAGCTGACATTTGCGCCGATACCAGCAGCAACAGCAGCAATACCTGCGGCGGCATGCCATGTTTGCATGGCAGCTGCTTGCACAACAGAACCTGCATCTGCGACCTTGAATTCATGGGTGAGGCCCTGCGAGCAGTGCTGGGATGCAGGTGGATGCAGACAAGGGCGCAGAAATTGGTTGGCTGTCGTGCGTGGCAACCCTCCATTCAGTTTTGACACTCACTCAACCCTGGCTATGCCTCTTTGTTGCGCGCGCAGGCCAAGACTGTTCCCTTCATGTGAGCCAAGTGTCTGATTTTGACGTCTTGGGTGCAAGCAAGGCATCCTTTACTGCCACCGCCCTGCGCCCCATGGACACGGTCTTCAGCGCCAAGGAAAGCGTGAGACCTAGCCCCCGAGGCACCGGCATCGTCCATGGCGATTGCAACCCAAGCAGCGGCATGCTCTGCAAGCCTGCCAATGTGCAAGTTCCGCTCAGCAGCTGGCAGAAAAGCAGGGGTTGAATGGCGCTGACACGAGCGCACGCCCATCTGCATCTGGCCCTCTTCAACTTCATCCCCTGACCTTGGAAATCAAGCCCTCATTGTATCCAACATCATGCCATGCAAGCCAAGATCCTGACAACCCCGCACCAGTACATACACGCCCACATCATGATGCCCATTTATAATGCCTCCGTTCGTGCAGCGATCGCCTTCATTCGCAGAACTGCCTGGTGTCACCATGGCACTTGCCTTCTGTGCACACATGTGTAAATTGTTGTTGTTGCTCCGTTTGCTTTGCCTGACTCATGGTGCTACTCCTCGACTGGTTGTGGTTACGATCACCAGCCACGCAGACATGTTCTGTGAGTTCAATGCATGTGCTGGACACTTGCAGTCCACGAGTGAGCATTTGCCTCATGCTGCTGGCCAGTTTACGCTCCAGGGTGATGCAGCTGCCGCATTCTACAGGAGGAGGGTACCAAGCCAGTGGTCTGTCCGCCCGGGCGCAACTTTTGTTGCTGCAGCCGCAGCAGCCCCGATCAGAGGGGACGTCGGCCCAGGAGGCTGAGGCGGTGGTGGAGGCGATGGCGCCGCTGCTGCTGTCCAAGCGCGGACGAGTAGAGCGGCAGCAGCTGCTGGCACTTGTCGCACGGCTGGAGGCCAGGGCAAGGACATCATGTCGTTAGTATTGCAGGGAGGGGTCAGACACTGCCATGATAAGGTGACAAGGTGACATGTTATTGCGTTTCGCATTGCCTTTGGCACTTCTGGCATGCGTAGCTTGAAGATGCACAGGTGCTTCATCCTGCTCCTTGACAATTTGCATTGCCAGAGACCTAACGGATTATGAACTGCATGCTGCCTGTGGTCTGTACTGCGAGACATTCACCTACCATTCAGAGTACCTGGAACAATGAATAACATAATGACGTGTACTCTGTGGGCAGCTCGCCGGAACCCCACGGGCCACAAAAGGGGGCTTGCGGGAATCGAACCCGCGACCTCTTGCACCCAAAGCGAGAATCATGCCACTAGACCAAAGCCCCGATGCCCGACCAATCCTGGTTCTTTACTATATTCACTAAAACTTAGAAAAATGACACGTTTTCCGCACCCC